>JAGFPH010000527.1:258179-285607 GCA_018207615.1 Philaenus spumarius
AGTTAAAAATTCCCGTCAGCATAGTTAGATAAAGTCTGTTGTAAAAAAAACAGGCCTGGATAAAGTCTGTTGTTTTTAAATAGTATTTTTTAAATGGTGTACTTCTGATGCGGATCTAAATTAATATGCCTGTGATTTTTCGCTGTGGCTTACTATTTTTATTCTATTACCTAAGTTCTAACTTCATTCTTGTTACCAGGACATCGCTTCGTAAACAATAATCTACGTTTTTTTATAAAACTGCTCCCTTTATTGGTTTTGTTGCATTGGTATTACATTGGTTATACTGTTTTCTTTTCGTGTTCTTTTTTAATTTACCCTACTACATTTCTTGCACTCCGGGCCTCATTGACTGAGTCGTATGTTCGTGGTTCTGTCCCCTATGATAAATAAACACTCACACTCAACACACAACACACACTCTTACTCAGGTAACACAACAATATGGGTAAAATACAACTTTTGAAAAGTAGCCTCTTTGTTTTATTTCACGTTTCAATAGTCAGACTCAAGTAAATATTTGTTTCTAATATTACGGTTGGAACACTGGACTTGTTATGACGCATCTGTATCCTAAGTCTGACAAATTTACGAATTGATTTTACTATTTTTCTTAGTGATAACTTTGATGTACTTTAACATTTTAGCGTTATTTAAAATTGTGTTTAAACAATTTTTTATCCTTTTTAAAATACTGCACATACTAATGTATTATTTTTAATGTTAATCTTGTATAACTTAATTAATAATTATAATAAAATGTGTTTTTGTTGTAATTCTTTTTATTTGTTAGTGTTAATTATTTGTAGTAATAAACCCAACGTTACCAATGACGTAATGAACATGTAATTGTCACAATTGGTACTTCATGATATAGATAACGTCATGTTAAATACTTATTGCACAGGACATAGGCTCAATGTGACCTAATAAGAAACAAGCAAACTTGTTTATTATTCACACAATATATACTATAGTATAAAACGAAAGACTGATTTATGTAGTTCCAATTCAACATGGCGTCATAAATGTTACATATTTTATGACCATGACGTTTATGGGTAACGACTCCACCTTACATTACGTGTATATTGGTACATTACCGTGAAGCACCCGTGAAAGAGCATGTATAGAAATAGCCATTTTACATTTCAAATAGATTTATCTCGACACTATTTGAGATAGGCTAACAGCAATGATTAAAAAATAAAACATTTATTTAACTGCACCAAGTTGAATAGGCCCTATAACATAACATAAGCTACCCAGGAGAGGACGTTATGAAAAATCTGAATTGAATAAGGGAAAACTATGATAAACGGAAAATTGCTTCAGCTCGAGAATTGTTTAATGTACTCACATAATTCAAATAAAAACAATTTAATCACGCTGATGAACCGCTGTCGTGATTTGAGCGAATTTCCAAATTAACTTTATATGTTTTAGGGATTTAACCAACAATTTGGAAATTTATCCACTCACAAAGGCGCTGAATAGCTGCCTAATTGTGCGAAAAATATATGTAGAATTTGTTTGCACCTCAGCCTCCAAACCCCGGCTGCTGACTGCTTCGTTCACTTCTCAGCGGAAACAATTGCATTAAAAGTTTTCACCTCGACCTTACGGCAAAAGATTTTGGATTGCTTCTCTTCGCGAATTTGCATCCAGGCCGATGGACTCGCGTGTACCAAATCGGACGTAAAATTTGGCCGTTAGAGTGCGAACTCAAACTACATCTGTAGTTCATTGTTTCCTTGTGATACCTAATTGATTATGAGAACCTTACGTACACATTCATACCAATATAGTTACCTGCGTCCATCCCACCCAGTGGGGGTACAGTAGGGCCCTCAGTGTGTAATTGCTACTTATTTATGTACAATTTAATTACTGGCATCAGTATATTTATAAACTTAAAGTAATTCCAAGAAAAATTACACCAAACATGCTATGATTTTGATTTATTATGATTATATCTGTATGGATATAAATATGCAAAATGCTTCTATTATTTTATATTTAATATACCGGTTACCCATTAATTATTATTGTTGATATTTTTTGACATCAAAGAGTGTTACATATTATTGTTGATTTTTTTTAGTGTATTCATAAATAGTAAGTATAAAGTAAAAAAAATGTAATCTGTAATTGTTGATTTAAAATAAGCATGATTTTTAACCACACAGTTTCTACATGTAAGTGCGGGGAACTAGTTGAATGATTTTTATATCTTAATTATCATTAATTCCACAAATTACAACTACACCGGGTGCTAACCCTGGTGGAAGATTTGAGATTTGAGAACTAATTAATATGTTATATACCGGGGTTAGATGCACCGAACACTCTACAAACCTGAAACTCAACAGTCCTAACATACACATATGTAAAAGAAATACACCTGAGTATCAGTTAATTTTGACACATTAGGACAAAATGGCGGGATATCAAAGAAATAGTTAAAATAGTTTTATTTGCTTAAGTGTTACAACATAATTATTGAATTTTAACGATGTTACTAAGCACTAAACAACGTTAGGGAATTAAAGATATAAGTAACTTATAAATAAATTAAATCTATTTGATAAAAACTTATTCAAACTGATGTCCATCGATCGCAATGCACTGCTGACAATGAAATAGAAAACAGTCATACGCTTTGCTGAACAACTCTCGAGATATCAACAACAGTTCCTCTTCGATCAACCTCATTAGTTCATCGTCTGTCGCAATGTTATGACAATAAACCTTCTCCTTCAAAAAGCCCCACAGAAAAAAGTCACAAACAGTCAAGTCTGGAGACCTTGGGGTCCAGTCCATGAAGCTGCTGCCACGACCTATCCAACGGTTAGGAAGATTTTGGTCTAAAACTGCTTTGGCCACATTAGCATAATGCGGAGGAGCTCCATCCTGTTGGAAAAAAACGTCTTTCATCTCAGGCTGAGAAAGATGAGGAACTATGTGATTGCTTAAAACTGATGCACACCTTTCTCCAGTCATTGTTTGTCGGGATATGTCATACGACAAAACACCATCCTTGGTAACAGCAGCCCAAACTGTTATACCTGTTGATTTTCATTTCTCTTCTTGTAAGATATGTGGATTTTTTGTGTTATAGTAATGACAATTATGCCTGTTTACAGTTCCTGTTCGATAAAATGTCGCTTCATCTAAAACACGATTCCTTCATGCCATTTGCTATCTACAACTATTTTCGAACAACATTCCAATCGTCTGTCAGGATCATCTTCAAGCAGTCCGTGAACTAAATGAGTTTTATAATGTTTGATTTTGTTCTTTTTGGCATACCTTTGGACAGATGACTTCGGTATCCCTGTAGCAGATTCCACCTTACTGAATTAGGCGTATTTGGAGATTCCATGAAAGCAGCACATACGATTTCTTCATTTTCTATGTTGGAGGATCTATGGTATTTTTTTGAAGTGATAACTTCTATTGGCCCGTTGGGCACTTGGCTATGTTTTCGAAATCTCGCGTCACGCTAGATTTCTCGCGAGATCTTGCATCACGCCAGATTTCCCGCGAGATCTCGCATCACGCCAGATTTCTCGCGAGATCTCGCGTCACGCTTTTGTTTAGACACAAGTCAGATCGTGGAGAGGGAATATTATTAATACATTATTTACATTTATTAGCATAGCAATCAAATTAACACATAAGAATTAGTTAATACAATATAACAGCTGATTTCGCCCATCATCTGTAATTCTTAAACAAAACCCAGCGTAGATTATATTTTGGGGTTATGTTTACAACTTCAACCATTAAAATTTCTTGTGATGTTAATTTTCTTATATGCTAGTTATACAACTAATGTAGGCTTCTGTAACTATAAGTTATATAGGCTTCTACACGTTATAAGATTTGCTTTGGGGTTATAAACTGTATATAAAACTAACCTTTGATCATCAATATACTCGTTTATACAAATTTAAAGAAGGATACCTACTGTTTAACTTCGCAAACATTCGTACATCTTTGTATAACATATTTGATTATTAATTTCTTTACTGTAATATTAACAACTTCTAAATCATTTGATCTATCAATATGAAATAAAAGGTAACTAAAAGATAATATTTTTACCTTTCTTTAAATATATAATAACGGATATAAATAAACAATTTGAACAAATAGGCCTACAGTTTTATAATCCTTATAATTGTACACATTTACCGAGTTAAAAATCCCCGTAGTCATAGAAGTTATCACTTCCAACGTGTGGTCTTAAGCACACCCAGTTAATTTTTTTTTGTATTGACCACGTTTCTAGTAGGATAGTCTTCCACTTACGAATACATTTCCTTGACGGTGGAACTACACCTGGGTACCTTTCCCTAAAACACCTTATTGCTTCATAATCATTTTCAAAGGCAATAGCCCAGGAACAACATTTCACTTTTTGCTCAGTTGAAAACAGCATGGTACATAAGACACTTTACAATGCAACTTAATAACAAATGCCAATGTTTATTACCAAATATGTTCAATGTTGTGGATACACGCAGTCAGCTGATAGATTTAAAATAGTCTAAACAGCTGTAGCTGTTCCTATTCTAAATAAAAGTAGGTTTACCCTTAAAATAAGATTGCTGATTTTGTAGTTTTTTTGTTTTTCCGCCATTTTGTATGGATCAGTCAGAATTAACTGATACTCAGGGGTATTTCTTTTACATATGTGTTAGTCACGACTGTAGAATTTCAAGTCTGTAGCGCTCTCTATACGTCTGTCATATCAATTCAAAAATAGGGACCTCTTCGTGGGACACCCGGTATATTAGATTGTTTTAATGTGGTAGAACAACGATTTTTATTAGAATGGTTTCATAAGTTTGTACATATGACAAAATTATTGTATTGTATATAGAATTCGTTTAAAATTATTTAAAATAACCATTTATTAAGTATGCATTTCTGTTATAATTGTTTCTATCTATTAATAAACGTTTTTTTTATATATATATTTACAGGGTTATTCAAAAAGAAATTCACAGTTTTTAATGAACATAGAAAAACGGGGTTTATTAACAGAAAAAATTAATAGTACCATCACAAAGAGGACGTTTAAATTTTTTTAACAATGTTATAGATTTCTACGTGAGCCCCACGGTTTACATGGCATTCGATAGTCACGTTCTGACCTGACTCTGTTAAGGGTATTGAAGTCAACAATCTCTATAGCTCTTCTTATGCATTGCCTTAATTCCAAGAGGCTCAGTGGTAATAGGGAATTAAAAACTTGATCTTTAACATAACCCCACAAAAAGAAATCACATGGGGTCAAGTCTGGACTGCGAGGTGGCTAAAGCTTGAGTGACGCATTGTCGTCAGTTGCACGACCAATCCAGGTAATTGCTCATAGAGGTATTCTCCGACATTATGGTGGAGCTCCATCTTGAACTAATATTATGTAGTCATTACTGTCTTCCTCTAATTGAGGGATAAGCCATTTCACTCACCATGTCCAAGTAGGGTGTGCCTCTGATAGTACTTTCTTGAAAGAAGCACAAAACACGTTTATCTTACGAGAATTCCTCTCATGTTCAACAATTAATTACTCTAGGATTTTTTGTTGCCCAGATACAAAAAAAAATGTGTTTGTTAAAACATGTTTTCTCTAGTTCAACCACACACAAAGCTTTCTCAGCGCTATTATTAACCATTTTTACATCAACAAAAGGAAGGGTTATCTAGCAACAATGTTATAACAATCAGCTGTTAAAGTAAAACTTTAGTTTATCAGCTATCTACTGATACCAACATGACCGGTATAAATTATGCAGTGTCAATGTTATTGATTTAGAAAAGTGTCTATTTCTTTTTGAATAACCCTGTATATTTGTTCGGAACGAATAAAAAACTAAAGGTATTGCAAATATTTTATGTATTGTACTTATTTATCATTAATTACAATGTTATCATTAATATGTTTCCATCATTGTCTACCGAATATATATAATATTAAAGTTTCTAAACTCTCAAATTTAAATAAAACTAGTATTTTAATACAGCCATATGTGTTTGACTAAAATACAAATATACTTCCTCGGCGCTACACTGTTAACTGTAACTATATGTTAAGGGTCGGCTCTAGCTGTCGTCCATGTTGGCCGACACTCCATAACACCAATGTTAAATTAAAATCCAAATTTATTAACAATTTAAAACATTGATTTTTAAAAATGTTTTATGTTGTCGCTATTAATTATAGCGAAAACTACCAAACCATTCGGATGAAGAATTTCGTCCCCAAGAGTTTGGTATTAAAAAAAACGCTGTTTGAACAATTGCTGGTTTTAAATGGATTTAGGATGAGTAATGTCCGCGTAACCTACCGTCGGTATAGGGTGAAGCGCTGGAGTCGCAGGTTGCTTTCTGTTTTACTAGAGCCGACCCTTAAGTGGAAATTATCATTCAATGTAAATGGGTCATCATTTATAACTGTATCATGAAGCTGTATACATGAGCCGCGCGGGTGAAGGGTGTGGGGACCGGGCGCTCGTGAGTGCGCCTGCTAGAGCGAGGGTCTGCTAATTTCTTAGGCGCCACCCGCTAACGAATGGACTATATTTTTCATAAATTTATAAATATTTAACATACTTTGTCCTGACTGACTGGCATAGAATCAACGTAGAGCAACAACTATTTAAGATACAAATACGAAAATTTAATGGTAGTTCAACAACTAACTATGTGAACCATTTAAGGTTATGTTATACGTTTTAGTAAAATGTTGTGTTTTTATTGAAATAATAATAATGGTCTGTCTTGGTACAAAGTATTGCTAATTTATAGAATCATACAAGTTCGAAATTCAGTTAACTTACAAATATAGGATTACTGAAGATGAAAACTTGCATGAATTTTAAAGTGCACAATAATACATTTTCGCCTGTATGACCTTGCCTAATATATTTGGCGTTACAATCGTTGATTGGATTAGGCTTGTGAATGAAACATAAGCAAAACAAAGTTTTCATTTCCAAAATTTATTTCAGGTCTTTAAATAAAATGTTTAATGCGACACTTTTTCTGTCATGTCTGCTCCCTAACGCAATAACTTTATTACACTTTTAAAACAAAATTCTAGTTTTTTTTCTGATGTGTGTTAAATTAATTTTCCAGTGATTTTTTACTGAGGTTTACTAGTCAGTGTAAAAATCCCCAAACTGTCCCGTAACCAGTGCAATGCTAACTATTGAATGGCTCATACGAATATTGTACGGTGACATGTGTTTTTATTGTTTGAATGTATAAATAACGGCGTCTAACAAAATGATAACCTAAAGAATGTTAAGAGGAGTCGGGGGACCTATTCGCGCGTGTCAATTTCCACAAATTTAGGAACATTTTCTCATCAACCACTTAAGCTAAAAGATAATTTTAGTTTTGCCTTAAAGCTTAGTTATTTTAATATACCGGCTTTTCTAAAATATTGGTAAATGATTATTCTACATTTTGTTATAAACGTCAAAAATAAAATAAGTTTGAAAGCTACCGTAAATTACGTAATACACTTTTAGTACACTAGTGTGCAGATTCATGTAAGTTTTTAAAATTAAATATATACATAAATATCTTAGTAAAGTACGCAAAACATCCCAAGCCGGGGACCAGGTAACTTGTCATATATCCCGTTAGCTTAGAAGAGAGCTAACAACCGTTTGCTTTACTTCAGCCCTCCTCCCTTCTAACCACAGTTATAAAGAGCTACCTGGTCTCTAGGCGAGATTCGTACCCGGTATCTTCTGACCAGGAAGATGAGACGCTATCCACTCGGCTAAGGGTTGCCTTTAAAAAACTGATAAATTAACAACCCCTTAGTTACGTTACTACTTTACTACGATCATTACATGTACAAAAAAATGTACTTTCATCAGCACCATTTAGAGGTGGTCATAACAAGTCTGCTTGGTTGTTCTTAAGCTTGAATCTGTTAAATATGTATTCGCGAGAGGTTTATCATAAACAGTTATGAAGGTATAAATTATGCTACCGTATTGCTTATTTCGCCCCTTCTCCTCTTGCTGTTGTTATTATATAGTACCTTAATTGCACTGTTTTAATTGAATGCCTTTAACACAACATTCTGGATGACATTATTAAAAAGGGTTTACATAAAATATCATTGAAACTGTACGTAACATGCTTTTTACTTAAGGCGGATCCGCTTTGTAAATTAAGTACGATCAATACATCGGAGTATGAAGCTGTAAGCAGGAGATTTCAAATATAAAAAATGTTATGATTTAAATGTATAAACAGTAAATAACAATCCATGTATTTAGGGCGTAGCCGCTTTGCATAATAAATTCTAACCATAGGCCACCATTCTACTGTTATACGCTAAACAAAAATGTAAATATAGTTGGTTGATGTCTACTACTTTACTATAAGAAGTACAATCACTCAACTTTAACTTCAATTGTGCTACTTTTACTTTAATTGCAGCAGTTTTATATACGTTATAAACTACTGCAGCAACATAAGTAGACAAATAGTTAACCTTATTTGTTGATCGGTGTTAATAAAATATGAATGTAAATAAAACATTAAATTATTTTTAAATATAGTAAGTTTTATAAACTTCTCTTTTTTATGCTAAAGATGTCGGTAAGAAAGGTATTCGTTTTTATGGGTTTCCGTAACTCCGGTTAGGAGTACATTGAATTAAATTGGTCGGTATTGTATACGTCGATCGACGCAGTAATAATAATAATAATAATAATAAAAAAGTGTTTTATTTGAGACATAATTACATTTTTTAAATTCCGTTTCAATTAACACTCATTCAGCTATGGTCCGTAGGCCGTCTGCTGGGTTGGCACTTTTAATTAATGCACTACAGGCTTACATAAAAATAGTCTAACTAAAAAATTTTTAACATGAGTTCCAAAAAAAAAAAAAAATAAATAAATAAATAAAATAATAACAAAATTACAAAGAATAATAATTATTGGCTATGTGCCTATGTATAAAGAAAACCTAAACTAACAATTACATCATTTATAAAACTAAAATAGGAAAAACAAAATTAATAACATCAACAAAACTAAAATCAAGAACTTCTGCAATAACCATGGTTGAAAAAACCAAGCATACACATGATAACATTCTCAATATAGGTTTCCCAATTAATTAGGAAGAAAACATTACTTCCTAAAACAAAAAAGTCAAAACCAAAATTTTTGTAAAAAAAAAAAAAAAAACCCACAATATTATTAAAATGAAACAAAAAATCACAATTAACCTGAAAATGAAAACAAAAACCTAACCAAACATAGTATAACAAATCATATAGTAGCTTTATTTACGCATCATTATCATTTTATTTATAATTAAACTCCCTTACCCAATCCCACCTATATTGCCATGCGTCTTTTAAGTATTTTCCGAGACTTCGCCAATCCCGCCCATTTAAATACTCTTCAAATTCATGTTTTTTAAGTTCTTTTTTTGCAAACCACCGAAATCTAATATGGGCCAAAATTGGACATCTTGCAACAAAGTGAAATACGTTTTCATTTTCTTGCAAATTGCAAAGAGAACATATATACATTTGACTCATCCATGGTTTATAGTTTAAATCAATCGCTTCTACTCTAGCTTTAAACACCCAGCGTATGACATTTAAACAGATCTTATCGCCAATATAAGATTTGTCACGCAGTTCAAGGTTTAATGACCCGTATTGTTGATGATACTGTGACCTTCTAGCTGCCAAAACAAAATTTTCCCTTACCTCTCTACTAACTGACTCCAAAATAAATAACAGCTGACTACTATCTAACCCCTCCCCTGCACCTGAACTTCTCATAATATCAATGTTATACTTTCGGCCTAGTGTTTTTATATTCTTAAACCAAGAAACATTCCTATCTATCACTTGCCTAGCAAGTATATTTGGCAGTCGGTTTGGTAGCAATCGTAACACTCGTATTATATAATTGAAATGCATCCCAAGTGTGTAAATGTACTCTTTCTCCAGCCCTGTTTCCACGTATAATGCATAATTAGGTACATTATTTGGTAACTGGAAAATTCTTTTTACAAATAGACGCATAACCCCTTCAAGTTTATCACTTTCGCAATATCCCCAAACCTGACACCCGTAACACACTACTGCACGTATAATAGACCTGTAACAAGCGAACTTAACACTCAGCGGTACTCTGTCATCCTTAAATAAATTACGCCATAAAATATTCATAAGCAATTTTGCAGAGGAACTCTTTTCTGTTAGATGCGGTTCCCATGACAATTTTGTGGTCAGTGTTACTCCTAAATACTTATATTGATTTACAATTTCTACTTCACTATTCTTATATTGCCACCTGTCATTAAATCCCAATTTACCACCCTTTCTGAAAACCATGATTTTAGACTTATTTAAATTTACTTGCAAATTCCAAAGGTCACAATAATGTTCAAGTTTACCGATCATAATTCCAAGAACAGAAGCTGAGGGTGCTACCATGACAATGTCGTCAGCATACATTAAAACTCCAACTTTAACACCATCAAAATTACACCCCCCCTCTACAAATTCTGTCAAGTCGTTAATGAACAAAGAAAATAACAACGGGCTTAATATACAGCCTTGTCTCAGACCCGTAGATGTCCCAAAACAATCTGATACACCTGTTTTGCACCATACACCCGCGGTTGTCCCACTGTATAAATGTTTTAACCCCTTCAGCATGTGCGTAGAGACACCCAAACAAGTTAACTTGAAAAATAACGCGTTTCTGTCAATAGTGTCGAAAGCTGAAGAAAAATCAACAAAAAAGCAGTATAATTTACCTTTCTTCAACGACAGACGCAAATTTATCATACTTGTCAGACTGAACAAATTATCAACAGTGGAATATCCCTTTCGGAACCCTGCTTGAAACTCCCTCATGATCCGCCGCTCACCCACCCACTGTTGCAACCTATTATGCAGTAAACTTGTATATATTTTTGCAATACTATCTATAAACGATAAACCTCGGTAATTTTCCACATCGTTGACGTTTCCCTTTTTATGTAAAGGGAAAATAATACTTTTTTTGAAACTATCAGGTACTTTTCCGCTTTTATAAATTTCATTATAGGTATATAACAACTTAACCATAAAGGCCTGAGAACCATTTTTGAAAAATTCGTAGGGAACCCCATCGTAACCAGGAGCTTTCCCATTTTTTACCTTAACTAAAACAGTTTGTAATTCTCCCATGGTAAAATCCCCATCCAAAAAATAGTCTACGACAAAAGGCTCTGCATAACAGATCGCGCCCGATAAGATCGGCGGATTCAGAAGATTTTCAAAATGTTTCACCCATCCATCAATCTTAATATTTGCTGTTACCTTTCTACTTTTCAGCTTAAAACTATTTATCGCTCCCCATAGGCTTTTGCTATCCTTAACTTGACATATAGACAAATATATATTATTTTGATACAATTTCTTTTTTTCTCTGCATAAAATTTTAAACTCTTTGTTTGCTTCGACGTACAATTTCTTAACTTCTACAGAATTTGTTTTCCTAAATAAATTTAACAACCTAAACACTTTGCGTCTAGACGACAAACACTTAAAATCAAACCAAGGTTGTTTCTGAGTTATTGCACCCGATATGTTATTTTTATACCCTTGTTTTAAATATGAAGCTTTACGAATACAGTCAATTATTCCGTCAACATTTAACTGGCTGTTCTCCATAAACCTGAAGTCAGCCACCGATTCTTTAATTTTTTCCCCATAAAGCATACTATCCTCCTTAGTCCACTTCAACCTTGGCATTAGCGACAGTATTGTTTCCCCCCTCTTATCTTCCGCCCCTCTGCCAATCTTTAGTCGTAATTCGATGGGCATATGATCGGACTCAGTCCGACTAATAACCTTAAAGTTATCTACACTCTGTATACAGTTTACAGACACTATCGCTAAATCAATAACCGAACTGCCTCTACTGTTTATTAAAGTTAATTCCCCTCTACTATCTTCTGAAGTTCTACCATTCAAAATAATTTGTCCAAAATTTTCACACATTTCTATAATTTTACGGCCTCTAGCATTTATAACGTTATCTTTAGTTTTCCTAATACTGCAAAGATTTAAACTACTATAGTATGCCTCGTCTAGTTCTGGTATATATTGTTCGGTAGCTATTCTCCCATTTAGATCTCCCATTATTATTAAATTTTTGTCACAATGATTTGAATTGACAAAAGCATTCATTAACTCAAAATCTTTTTCCCAACAATTATAATTTAAATATACCGGTAAAATGCAACATTCATTTGCCCTGTCTCTTATATTAATAACATTCAAATTTTGAATCTGTGCAAAATGTATTACTTTAGCAAATTTCGACTGTAAGTTTATACCCAAAATAATTCCTCCTATTGCCCTTCCAAAATTAGCATTTCTATTAGCATAAATAAACTGTAATTTGAAATCCACAAAACTCCCTATAATATGTTCCCTTTCTTTCTCTTCTACAAAAGTTTCTAATAAAATAATAACATCATACTTACTAACTAACTCAAAAAAATACCTATCTCTAATCTTACTTTTTAGTCCACATACATTGTATGACAACACATTTACACATTCACCATGTCCAGTGTCCAAAACTGTGTTTGCTATGCGGAACCTCGGATTGGCGTTGTCTCTTCACTTCTCTTCATCCGTAGGGGTAACTGCAACTTCAGGTGTCGGCGTCGGCGTCGGTAGCTGCGTCCTCCGCGGTCCATTTATAGACAGGTTATTGATGAAATCTGTAAAATCATACCCCAGAATTTCCTTAAGTTTCTCAACTCCGTCACTTTTCCCGACCATCAGTTTATTGCCTTCCCATTCAAATCGACAATTGTCTACAATGAGGCGATCAAAAAATATCGGCATCCGACGTTTACCGCAAACTCTTTCTATTTCAGTTCTAACAGCGATTAGATATGCTCGTTTTTGCCTAACATCCCGACTATAGTCCCGGTGTACAACACATCCTGTCCCTTTTAATGTTCTTGTATTAACCATAATATATTCTAGATCACTGTCATCTGGGAAATGAGCTATTATGGCCCTTCCGTCTTTTCCTATGGGATGCGCCCTATTTACCCACACCCGATCACTACAACCTAAAGTGGTTATGCAAAACTGTCGAACCGTTTCTTTATAGTCCACTCTTCTATCACATTTTAAACCTCTAAAAATAAGATTATTCCTCCTTGATCTACTTTCTAAGTCGTTTAACTTCGAAATTATCATGGTTTCCTGGTTTTTAAGATCGATTATTTGTTGTTTAAGCAATTTATTTTCCTCCGATAAACATTTCACATCTCTTGACAAAGCCACCATGTCTTCTTTGGTTGCTAACGTAGCCAGTTTCTTATCTAATAAACCGCTTAAAGCATCCATTAGCTGATTATGTGTAAGATTACTAACTTTTTCGTTCTCCATTTCCAGACTTTTTCGAACACGTCTATCCGGGTTTCCAACTAAATCAGGTGAAACTTGCGATCGTAGACGCTTCTGACTTACGGAAGATACAGGAGAAAAAAAGCTGATTATTTTCTTATTGTTCATATATACTGTTTAAATCAATATTATACACCAAATTAAAACCTTACAATATAACCTTCACGTTATCTACAGTCAAGCAGTTATCACAGTCCTATACATACACGTAACGACTACCCGAGCAGTAAAACAACTCGCACACAGTTTTAATCTTAAAATCCAGTTTTTATAATAGTTTCATACTTAAATATACACTAAAATCAAGTTTAAACTTCGCCGCCAAAACAATACAGTCTATAGAAATACCCGAACAGCTGATTCAACGAATGTCTACCTTCAATGCAATCAGTGCTGCCAACCTAAAAAACGTCAATAAAAGATAGAACTCCTCCTTAATTCCTTATTTCCATAAATATAAAAGTAAACAAGGTATCAAATTTTCTTATTGTTCATATAAAATGTTTATCCGAACTTTTACGGTTAGAGTCCAAAATTAGAACATTATTATACGCACATCGCGTTGTCTTCTATCAAGCAGCTCTCGCAATACCAGACATGCACGTTACGGCTACACGTTCACTGACCCAACATTCATAAGTTTTTATCTTTAAACACAGTTATTTTAAAAATATTTTCGTACACAATATATTCAGATTCACTCCTAATTTCACTATAGCCTAAATTCAACTTGCTATTCGTCACTAAAATAATCGAAATTATAGAAATACTGAGGAGCTGATTCAACTTAAGTCTCCCTCCAATGCAACCAGTGCTGCCAACCCGATCGACGCAGTAACGATGGAGTTTAGGTTCTGAAAAAGTAAACATTTTCTCAGAACACATTGTAATCTTTTGAGCGGTGTACCCCTTATGCAATTATAATATATTCCTAATTGCTGATTACTGAATAATATACAATTTTATTAAACAATATACAATTTTATTAAACAATATACAAATTTCTTAAATTAGTATAACTCTCTAAAACTTATCTGTAATAATAATATTATAACTAATATTCATCTTGTAATTGTAAGGTAATTTTGTGAGGTGTCAGGTAAAGTGTTAATCAAATATATAGTTTCGCTTGAGTTATAAGAAATAATTTAAAATATGTATTTTTTCCATATTATTGTGAAAAATTAGCGAACAAATAAGTTTTAGTATTTGAAACAAAAATAATATTTTAATATAGATTTACTAAAACAATTTAAATGATATTAAACTTTAAAATGTTAGAATGAGAAAATTATTATTCATATTAGACACTTATTTTGTTTTGGTAGAGGAGAAATACAAAACCTTATCCGTTATATAATAAATTTACATGGATTATTGTTATTTAATTTTGATTTAAAACTTAATTGATTAGACTGCGTTTGTTATGTACTGTACAATACATATATATTTGTTTTATTTCGTGACGCATTCAGTTTAAAAGATATAGACAACAAAAGATTCTGGTACTAAAATAATTTACAATAAAAATATGAAAGTTATAATAACCATACAACTGTAAGGAAATACATTTATTATGTTGAAGGACGTAATAAAGAACCAATCCCATTTTGAAAGTTGCTGCGTTTTGTTTGACATTACTAAACATTAATAAACATTTTAAAATTACATTCCAGTTTGATTTATAATATTGAAATTATCTCACAAACTCTTTTGAAACGTATCCAGAAGAGCGTTCAACCAAACAATTATAATTTCTATACAGGAGTTGTGAGAACCTATAGTAAAGATCAGTTGTGGTATCAATCAATATTTTGCCATCAAGTATACAAACTATTCAGCACAAATTAAGAAAAAGAGCCGAAATTTAAGCTATTAGTAAATTAAACGTAATTTGATTGTATTCCTTAATTTCATGTCTTATTTATAAATAAGTGCAATTTAAAAGTGCTAATCATACTATCCACAGGAACGCATGTATAACATAACATTTTGTTTTTATATATGCAATACTTTTATTTTGATTAATATAGGGTTGGTTAAAGTGTTTACAACAATGCAATATCTCAGTTTCAATTGCTTTTGAAGGTGATACACAAATAAGGTGCTTTTGCATGCACTTTATAATACAAATACAAATATAGGATATGTATACAGGATATCCGTAAAATTTAAAATAAACTTAAACGTATTTTCACTTTTTTGGGGTAAGCATATAAATGTCTAACCACGAAATTATTTAACTTAGATAATAAGTTATACGGAATCAAATTTCATAGGGAACAAGATGAAAAGATGGAACACTTTTTCGAGTTTCGGCTCGTAATTTTTTAATACTCAAAATGCCAAGATTTTGTCACGCATATCATGTTGCTGTCATTCTAGAAATTTCAAAAGATTTTCAACTCCATTAAAATTACTAAGATTTTGGCACCACTAGAAAGAAGTTTTCTACGACGCCTATAAGTCATATATAGTGTCCACAGACAGACACACGGATACAAAATTGTTTATTACTTTATCATGTTCAGAGACCTCGAAAACTTCGAGAAAAGTAATAAAAGTAGGGATAATTTTTTTTGAATTTTCTGAGGATTTTAATACTTCGGCATTTTAATGCGAACCTAAGTAATAGACCAAATTTTTCATTATTTCTCTTAGTCATAGCACACAAATTATAATTAACAATTCTTTGGAAATAGTTTACATTGCTCTCTGATTAGATACCAATGTACTATTTTCTACAGTTTGTGTTAGTCAAAATAACTTTGAATGTCTTATTAGGTTTTTTTATTTATGAATATGTTATACATTTTTTCGGAATTTAGCTTGAGTTTCGGCACATTCCGTATATAGCCAAGACATTGCCTATACATTACTGTCATACATTCACCTTTACTAATATGCTTCATATGAATTCCCTACTTAGAAATAATAGTAATAAATTTATTTCAATCGTGTATTAAAGACTTCAAATAACTTTATGATTCTTTTTATTTGTTTCCTATTAACAATCCAAACAAATAAAAACATTTGCACAAACAATATTGCAAAAGTAAATCCATTGATATATAAAACCAATCACTACTTTGTGCGTCCTACATCAGGCCGCATTTTATAGAATTTGTAAAAAGTGAATAAAATGAATTAAAAGGAACAAGTTCAATAAATAAGTAACCATCTTAGAGCTGCAAGAGTGTTTGGCTGCTATACAAGTCTGATAGGTGTCACGTGGACGTTAACATAGAAAGGAGTCAGGAGCGTGATACTTATACGAACTAACCGATAAACCAATCAAATATGTAATTCATAAAATATTCTTAATGAAATCAGAACGAAGTTTGACAACATTTTTATAAACTATACACTTATTATTACAAAACTTCAGTAATCATTTTAACTGAAGATTTAATAAGGTGCTACTTTAAAGACATGTATGTTTTTAAGGAACATACAATTTTGTTCAAAGAAATATGAATGTTCGTTTAAATTAAATGCGAACTATTATTAACTAAATTTGGTATGTTATTGAATAAATTTAATTTGAATGAAACGTGTCAAATCTACGGTACAAAAGCATAATTATAAAGCCTTGAATTCAAAATTCTAATTTATTTAGAACAAACAATTCATAATAATTTTGTAAGTTACAAGCATTGTAAGTTTAATGAAAGTCAGTTTTTTTTTCAACTCATGCTATGTTCTCCTTCACAGGCAATTAATTACATTTTTGAAATCAAAGTAGATACTGATATTTAAAATATTGACTGTAGTAAATTTTATTGACTACTAAACTTTAAACAGAAACTAAAAAATAAATCTAAAATTAACAAAGACTAATAAATAGATTTTA
This sequence comes from Philaenus spumarius, assembly GCA_018207615.1. Taxonomy (NCBI): domain Eukaryota; kingdom Metazoa; phylum Arthropoda; class Insecta; order Hemiptera; family Aphrophoridae; genus Philaenus; species Philaenus spumarius. Next base: position 275,522 of record JAGFPH010000527.1, read on the forward strand.
TTATTAAAATTTTGACCAAGCCTGTTTTTAAATAGAACAAAATATGTAAAAAACAATACTATACATATTAAATAAATGGAGGATTTTATATGAATTATTTTTACAGGTCATTCCGCGTCTAAAACTCTTTGTCATTTTATTGAGTTATTCTGATTTCAACAAACCTATTTTTTGTGGTATTATTTATTTAAATTAATTTTAGACTTTTTAATCGTTACTCCTAGTTACAATAAAAAAAACATGTTTATTACTTAATTACATTGTTGGGGATTTTGTGACTAATTCGGTCTTAGTAAGAGAATGTATGTATCCTATAGAGACTTGTTCTAAAAAATAGAATTGGTGTCTTTATATAAAATTAATAATTGTCTTACCTTCACCTATACATACACAAAATTTGTGAGAAATATGTTTAAATAAATAAAGTTTTTTTGTGTTCAAATATTTATCTTGTCAGATTAACATCTACCCTTATTTTATTATAGGGGTGTAATAGTGAAGGAAGTCTTTTGAAGTAAATGGTGTAACGTTTTACTAAACTAAATGCTTCCAATATTGAATTACAACCTTTACCTCCTAATAAACCAAAGAGATTTACGAATCAGTAGAAGCGTACAGTGATGTATATTTCATTAAACCTTGAAATAACCTTTTAGAATTGGTAATGTCTCTTCTAGAATTTAATGTTTACCTTTAATCTTCTAAAATAAATATTTAAGTTTATTAAATGTTTATTTATATTTAAAAACTTTTGAAGTATATGCTATACATAGACTTAAGAACTAATATAATTATTTTTTGATTAATACATATATTATACATATAAGATATTATTGTACTAATTTGATTTAAAAAAAGTTTGTTGTCTGAAGCATGGTTTAGATGTTGGTTATTGTAACCTTTATGAGTGGTTAGTTGTAAGAAAATGAAACTTCGACTTCATTTTACAGGAGAACCGTTAGGTTTATAAAAAAAATGTAAAGAACAAAAAAGTCTTAAAATTACCCATAAAATCCACAAACGTCATACAAATGGGGGGTTTCCATTTAAAAAAATGAAGTTGGCCGCCATTTTGGATTGAAAATGGCGGATTTTGAAAAACATTTATACACAGTCCAAAAGGTATCAAAAATTAAGGTCAGATGTTATATTTAAACACTTTTATCCGAATCGTATTTTAAAAGTTAGCTATTGTCACACTTTAGCTGGTCCACCCTGTATATAGTTAAGAACCATGTAACCAAATTAGTTATAAGTTTGTAACCATCACTGATGATGATGACTTGGTCATCGAAACGCGTTTGAATTATTAAACTTTTTTTTATGAGAAACTGTGTTCTGTTTTTATTTATATAGTTAAACTTGTTGTTGATAGTAAGATTAAGCTGTAATTGACTACAATAAATGCTACTCTATTGTAACTACCACAAGATAAATGCATTTTCATTTGATTGTACTTAATATAAACCTTTTATTTACATGTTTTATTTAACTTATTACTTTCAATCATAAACTTCAAAAACACTTAATCCTGAAAGATTTTTCGAAAAACTTTTTACGAAAATATTGCTACTATATATAATAGTAGTACTGTAATAATAATATTGCATTTATTAATAATAACATAAAATAAAACAAAAAATTCAATACTTCTATAACAATGGAAAATAAAAAAATTAAAACCGTAACCATACAAAAGTTAGTAATATTAAACAATTTGATAATTGAAACTATGCAAACTATAGCATGACCTTTATAGTCGTCCGCCAAAATAGCGATTGCCTTATCTCCTAGTCTAATACACAGTTCTTATTTACAATATTTGCTTACATACTAAAACTTAACCTATATAATCAAAATAAAATTACAGATAAATGTCCAAACAAAATCAAAACAAATACTCCCAACTATATTAAGATAAATACCCTATCTCAAACAAAGAAAAATAATTGAATGCCAACAAGAAACAAGAAAAATAAAACAACCCCTAAAACAATACAAATGAATTATTATACATCCCATAAAGCTAGAGAGCTGGAAATCGGTACATTTATTTCTTACAAGATATATATAAAATGTATACCATATTTTTTTCATTATATATATCTTGTAAGAAATAAATGTACCAGGAACTGGTACATTATATATACCAGGAACTGGCACATACTTTCTCACAAATACATTTAAATTACTAAACAGATTCACTGTGACTTGTAGGGTGGGGTAGGAGAGTTTTTTTATTAAAGTTGGAGATTAACTAATAAATATTATTATTATTATTATTATTATTATCTAGAGAGAAAAATATTCGATCTATTTCGAAAAAATTTTCACCAAACACGTCAATTAGGTCTTCATAGATGCACGTAAAATGGTTATGTTATTTTTTTTTAAAACAACCCGCTTTATGGCCAAAAAACCCCCAAAAACAGTTATTATTATTAGCTAAACGAGAATTTTTAGAAAGATGCGGGTTTCTGTAAATGGTAGGGCACATTAAAGGCTACAAAAAAGCCAAATTTTATCAAAATCGTTACAGCTGTTTTTTAATAAAAAAATAATAACTGATTTTTTTGGGTTTTTTTGGCCAAGAGGGGGTTGTTTTTCAAAATTGTTCAAAACCCTTTTTCGTGCATCTATACAGGCGTACTGGACATGTCTGGTACAAATTTGGTTGAAATCGATCGAATAGTTTTCTCTCTAGCTTTGTCTACATACAGACATACATACATACATACATACAGACATACATACAGACATACAGACAGACATTTTGTAAAAACCACTTTTTGGACTCAGGGGGTCCCAAAATGGATATTTCCACAAAAATCTCAACATCGATTTTTTTTGCGATCACTATATTTTCTCTATACTATAGTATAGTGAGAAAGTAATATATTGCCTACCAACTATACATTATATTTGTGTGCAACAAAGCACTTACCCAAGCCACAACTGTTACAAAAACATATTATATTTTGTAGGACTAAATAAATTTATACATACAAATAAATTACATACAAAATTATACATACTGCATTTTTCAAAACTTATTCTAAAAAAAAAATGTAACATTTCAGCAATTTAAAAAATCTGTCTTACAACAATTATAATCGACAAGCAAGCACATCCAGTTCCTCCCCTACCCACGAAAAAAACCAGGTATACAAATAATATTGGTACTATTGGTATATAGATTATTAGTTTATTAGTTGTTTGGCGAAGTTTTTTCAGATTTGCTAAAGTTGATGACATTTTTAGAGGTACTTTTCCAAAACATTTTATTAATATCTTATTATAACAGATACACAATTTTATGAATAATTAAACCTCGTCACACAAATGGTATGCAAATTAATAATTTACAATAATTAAAATATACTACGATATTAAAAATGAGAGGCAACCTCAATGGTTTGCTAATACATTTTAAATTACAAACTTAACTTCAAAATAATAGTCTAATAGCCAGGCGACGATAACCAGGTTTTTCGCCTTTAAAAAAATTGTCTAATAGCGTACCACTTTAATAGTTTTTATTAACGTGGGTTGATGGCCTTTATTTGTTTAGTGATCTAGATAATATATATACGGAGCTTAAGAAACTGCTAATTGAAGGATAGATACAATTAACAGTATTAAGTTACGTTGAAAAGATATAGTAAGGAAGGCCTTACATTAATTAGGATGCCAAGATTAATCGTGTGTTGTAACGCAACAAGGGACATACTGTGAATTAAGCAGAGACGAGTCACTGACAAGTATACTTCATTGTACGACAAAAAGTAAAATATTAATTACAATTTTTTTAAAGCATAATGTTTCTCAATTTAAATAACCTTATGTTGCATTAATGAATTATTTGTTAAACAATATAACTGATAGATGTGAAGCGCAAGCTGCCAAATAATTCTACATGAACTGATTTCATCTACATCTTTAACATTAGAAATAATTAATCTCTTAGTATTTTCAATTTTTACTTTTCAAAACAACTATGGTTAAAACTAGATTTAAACCAGGACCTTGAACTCTGAAGTCAGATACAAGGCAGTCCCAAGGGATATACAAAAATATTATGTCTGAAGTAGGAAATTGAAAATTAATGGTACAACGTCAACTATTTTTAAGCAGTAAAAGAAATATATTAATGTTATAATTTATGTGTAAATACTTGAAATACTATGTTTCATCCTATATTATTATTAAGACGTCAGCAATGACATTATATTCTAAAATTTTCCACTTATATTATTAATCTGTATAGTAAAAGTGCAATGTAGGATTATAACTTAACAGGTTTTTGATTAAAACAACTTACCTTAATTTTGAATCATTGCAAAAAGAAAAAGTGAACAAAATAATGATGCTTTGACAGAATCCAGTACGAAATGTACAAAATATACAAGCCAGCTGAAACAAAATGTATCATACTAGTGCTCATTTCACGGAGACTTCAACGATCTAACCTTTTATGTGGTTAACTTTCTTTATTTATTGGAGATAAAGAAAAGAAAGACCTTTTTGGTCACAAAAAGGCCTATCTAAAAAAATTCAAAAACACCCCAATCCAGTTTACAGTTTTCCTTCAGTGTACCAACGCTGCAGATTAGGAAACTCTGGAATAGTTATATTGGATCGTCATAACTAAAGTGATAAAAACTATGAAACTGTAAGCGTGAATAATTTCCGATTCACGTCGCTTTTTACTTACCACAAACTGGCCTAATATAAGTAGACCTTTACTAGTTACTTATAAACCGCTTTAAACCCTGTGTCTATTAAATTTGTTTGTTTTACTTTGTTAGTTCTTCATTAAAGTTTGTACTTTTTACCAGTTAGACACATTAAGTATTGGAGTAGCGCAATGATACTCGAAATTACTGGTTTAAATGTTTCGGATTTACAACAGCAGTAAAGTAAAATAAAAAAGTAGTAAGTCTTAATACATTTTGAAAGCATACTGGTTATTGTAATGATTGAAAAACTCATTGCTATATAAAATGTAAATAATTAATGGATTAGAATTGTGATTTTCATTGTAAGAACCTACAAAATATACAACATATGCAATAAATAATAAATACATCAGTCACAAATTATTACTTTAGAGGAAAGTAATATACGTATATCAATCTTTGGAAAGATGTAATCATACTTGACATTCCCGTCCCGAAGTAAACATGCTGTCAAAGTTGAAAACTTAGGATTTCTGAACAAGCTGGAAACTTTGGAAGTTTGCAGTTGAAAACAAATGATTAAACGAGCATGACGAAAAAGTTTAAATTTTATTAAATTTTTTTTATATTGGTATTAAGAGTTTAAACCCAAAAATTATTTAACTATAAAAAATGTGTTTAGGAACAATATCTTTGAATTAAGTGAAGTTGTTACTGTAAGAAAAATTATCTCATACCACGAATCTCAAAAAATACTGAACTGTTTTATATATTATTTACAACATTTGCTTATATTTACATTAAATACATGGTGTTGACATTGTTTCTAACAGCTATCCTAACATATATAGAACTGAAATGAATGTAAATTAATGAAAGTACAGTGTCGAAATACACTAGCTTGTAGGTGGTCATCTTGAAAATGATAATAGGGCAACTAAATTTAAAATATTAATGTAGTAAATATGATTTAACATAGCTGAACTTTTAGTGGAAGAGTCCTTGTAGGATTTCCCAGACACTGATTTTTTATTTTGCGATTTGACACAAAATGGCGGCCTATTTGATTCAAACCAAAATGGCAAAGTTAGAGCGAGTAAATTGCATTATTTCTCCCACTCATAAGCCCGATTACAATTTTTGGGTTATATCATTCGAAAGGTAATTAAATTTACTACAATCCTGTGCAAAGGTATTTCAGGTATAGTCCCCAGAAAAAGGAACAAAATTGATATGAAGCACCCTATAAATGATTTTTTCATTATAAATGTAAGGTTTTTGCACAGTTTCTCCCCACTCATAAGCCTATGTGCAATTTTTTAGCTATTTCATTCGAAAGCTACTTAAATTTACTATAATCCTGTGCAAATTTAATTTGTCCCAGGAAAAAATAACTAAATTTATAGGAAAATCCCGATAAATTATGTTTTCCTTATCCATGTCAGGGTTTTGCTTAATTTCGCCCATTCATATGCCCGAGTGCAATTTGTGGCTATAGGCCTATCATTCGAAAGGCAATTAAATGTTCTACAATCCTGTGGAAAGGTATTTCAGGTTCGTTATTCGGAACAAGTAATAAAATTAATATGTCGTTCCCGATAAATGTTTTTTAATTATTAATGTAAGGTAATTACGCATTTTCTCCCACTCATAAACCCGAGTGCAATTTGTGACCTATATCATTCGAAATGTAATTATATTTACTATAAACCTGTGCAAATGTATTTTTGGAACAGTTCCCTGAACAACGAAAAAAACTCATAGGAAACCCCTATTATTTAATACTAGTTATTTTTGTATATTTTAGCAAACAATACAAAAGTATGCAATACAACACATTAACTTTGAAATTGGAAGTGAATTTCATGAAATCTGTAAATTTGGACACAACATGACCAATGTATTTTTCGGAAAATCACTAATGCCAAAGATTCAAGAAAATCCTTACAGCCATTTTTTAGATTGTTCGTTCAATATTAGAAAACATACACTGAATTTCCATTTTTTAGAATAGAACCCCCCTCATGACAAATTCTCGAGAAATTCCTCCAGGCGTTAAACACAAAATAATTAAAGGCAATTACTGGACGGACAAGCGGGAGGTTTTGAATTATTCGTATTGGAAAACCCCCAATGACAAAATCTGTAAAATCCCTTAGTCGTAGAAAAGTTTTTTTTATAGGCGAAAAACCTGGGTGGTTATCATCGCCTTAAAGTTTAAAATGAATTTTCATGAAAATAAGACCTTGACATATTGGAAAACCACAAAGTTTCAAGAAAATCATTAGAGGTGTTCCGTCAAAATACTCATAATCAATTATCGGCGTTTACTCATTTGCCGATGTAGTTTAATGAGAAGAAGTGGGAATAATTATTGCAAGAAACATTTTTCAATAACAGCTGTTAAATAATAATGGTGAGTTAAAAATACAAGTTATATAATATAGTAAATATATAAATATCAAAGTTTTACCTGCCTTAGCAATCTTTATTGGCTATAATATAAACACCACTAAATCCAATTTCGCGGAACATTTAATAGATGAGGACCATTTCTACACAGATATTAACACTAACATGGAAATTTTAAATTATTGCAGTAAAGGCCATAAATTGGACACTTTAGAGGCATACCACATTTATAACAGTTACAAGTACGACAAAGACAACTTGCTGAATGATCAAACTCAGTTTCATTCCAATATATTATTTGATTTGATTGATAATATTTCTCCCTCCACACTGCCAGCAGCCACTTGTGCACATGTCCTTCAGTTGGATTGATGACATGACACAGGACAGTCACACAGCGCAACAGAACAATGACATATCGTATAAACAAGTGACAGTCATTCAATAAACTTTAATAGTGTCGTAATTTTATATTTGTGTTTTTAAGTGTTTTTAAATGTTAAATGTTAATTGTTTTAATATTATCAAGCCGAATTGGTGATGAAAATGTGTAATAGTTCTTGTCCTGACGATGCCTGAAGAAAAGGTGAAACAGCTGTAGACTTACAAAAACAACCAATAAAGATTGCTAAGGCAGGTAAAACTTTGATATTTATATATTTATATAATTAGCAATCGGATATAACCACATATACATTAATGGATAATATAGTAATATGATTATTCAAAAAGTGAAGTAAACAATCAACAGTTAGTTATGGAGTGAATACCAATTGAGCTTATAGTATAAATGAAATGTAGGCCTAACTTCATTATTTTGTAATTAGAGAAACCTTAAACGTAAATAATAACGCAACATTATATAAAAATATAGAAAACTGGTATTCGCAATCAGTTGTGAAGAGTCGATTGTTTCCACCACAACGCTTAGTTAGAAATATTGTTTTACATTTTTTAATATAGGTATATACAACACAAAGAAAGCGATCGTTTTATATTAAATTTTTTAATCATTTATAACAATCGCTTCACTGTACTTTATTTGTATTTAGGCTTGTATTTAGGCTGTAACAGAGTAAAAATTCTCAAATAAAATTTACATTAATTCTACTTAAACACATTACATTGACATCGAAATAAATTAACACGCATTTACTGCTAAATTATCACTTTATTACTGCTAGTGAGCACTAATGTCTTTACAGTCTACCTATACAAAATTACTGTAGTTTATTTAAGTCACTGTTGCTTACTGACAGAGTTTTTTGTCTTCCTTACAGGTAGATCTCATTCACTGAAAATAGTGGTAAACATCATTTATCGATTCTCCGTGGAAAACACTGACTGTATATCGATAGGGTTCACTTGTTGAAGAAGATCACTTACTGAACTTATAAGAATAGATCTTAGTGAAAAGATCACTCGCTGCACTTACTGGTACGGACCACATATTCATCTTACTGATAGAGACCATTGATTGAGCTAGATGTGGTACGGACCACATATTCATCTTACTGATAGAGTTCATTGATTGAGCTAGATGGTTAAGATCATACTGGTACCCTTCAGAACACTTACACGCATTTGTAAATAGGCTATCACTAACTGAGCCTGCAGGTACAGAGTATTATTCACTGCTTGTACGTCCTTTACTGTACTGACTAGTAAAGGATATTAATACGATGATTACTACAGATAAAATAATAAATTTTTGAAAAAATAAACCAACTTCAAAAAAACAAAAACATCAAAATGCTGAAACTAAAAAGTAAAAAATAATTAGTATATTGAGCAAACGTAATTTATTCAAAGCCGATACAAACAAATTTTTGAAGTCGGCGCCAAATTTATTATTAATTTATTTAAATAAATCAAGTTTACAAGAAATTAAAATGATTGGAGTTGTAAACATAACCCCAAAGTCTAATATATGCTGGGTTTATTTAAGTATTACCGATTATGAGTGAAATTAGGTGTTATATTATTTGTTACTCAGGTACGCATACATGCATGTACGGACGTAAACTCACTTTTATATTAGTTGGTTAAATGCGTGACACAACTCTGAATTCATTCTATTCGTGTAAATGTAGGCCTAAATGAATTTACAACGTTGTGAGCATTTATGTAATGTATTTATTCCTAGTTGACTCAAATTTCCAACATAAATATTTGCTAAATCATACAAATTTGAATAAACTGCCTTTTTAAGAAATATTTTATTATCAGCTGACCCGACAGACATCCTGTCCAAATTTCAATAAATTTGATTGTTATTGTTTTGTGAATTTGTGATAAGCTGTTGGAAAATGGTAAAAAAGAGAACAAATCATATTTCTGAGTGATCATTGTATCTTTTAACGCTTGAAGAAATGGATATGAAATTTGAGGAGTAGTAGATTCAGAAGAACTAAAATAGTGTTAAATTCTAGGTAAATTTGGCACCGACTTCAAACATTTTTTTGTATCGGCTTTGAATAAATTACGTTTGCTCAATATACTAATTATTTTTTACTTTTTAGTTTCAGCATTTTGATGTTTTTGTTTTTTTGAAGTTGGTTTATTTTTTTCAAAAATTTATTATTTTTTGATTTTTAGAGCGATGTGCAGATTAAAGAAAACATTTTATTTCCTAAAAGGTGTTTATGAATTTGTATTTACTGTATAATGCCATTTAAGTAGTACATTTTTTAAAAATTATTTTTTTATTATTTTATTAAAAAAGTTATAAAAAACAGCTAAAAAGCTATAAAGGCAGGTATAAAAATGTTTCACTTATCTGTACTAAGTCTTTTACGACATTTATAACATTTTTTACTTATTTACATGAAGGATGCCGGGTATGACAGAAAAACAAGTTTCCCTTATTTACCTGACCGAAGACGGGTACAACAGCAATAAAAAAATGGTATGACAAATATAAATATCTGTTCCTTATTTACATGACCGAAGCCGGGTACGACAGCTGTAATAAGTTATCCTTATTTAACTGACC
>JAGFPH010000527.1:293677-316845 GCA_018207615.1 Philaenus spumarius
TATTAATTTCTTTACTGTAATATTAACAACTTCTAAATCATTTGATCTATCAATATGAAATAAAAGGTAACTAAAAGATAATATTTTTACCTTTCTTTAAATATATAATAACGGATATAAATAAACAATTTGAACAAATAGGCCTACAGTTTTATAATCCTTATAATTGTACACATTTACCGAGTTAAAAATCCCCGTAGTCATAGAAGTTATCACTTCCAACGTGTGGTCTTAAGCACACCCAGTTAATTTTTTTTTTTTTTAATTTGTTTCCTACTAACAATACAAACAAATAAAAACATTTGCACAAACAATATTGCAAAAGTAAATTCATTGATATATAGAACCAATCACTACTTTGTGCGTCCTACATCGGGCCGCATTTTATAAAATTTGTAAAAAATGAATAAAAGGAACTAAAAGGAGCAAGTTCAATAAATAAGTAACCATCTTAGAGCTGCAAGAGTGTTTGACTGCTATACAAGTCTGATAGCTGTCACGGTAACTATGTGGGCGTTAACATAGAAATGAGTCAGGAACGTGATAATTACGGACTAACCGATAAGCCAATCAAATATGTAATTCATAAAATATTCTGAATGAAATCAGAACGAGGTTTGACAACATTTTTATAAACTATTACTTATTATTACAAAACTTCAATAATCATTTTAACTGAAGATTTAATAAGGAGCTACTTTAAAGACATGTATGTTTTTAAGGAACATACAATTTTGTTCAAAGAAATATGAATGTTCGTTTAAATTAAAATGCGAACTATTATTAACTAAATTTGGTATGTTATTGAACAATTTTAATTTGAATGAAACGTGTCAAATCTACGGTACAAAAGCATAATTATAAAGCCTTGATTTCAAAATTCTAATTTATTTAGAACAAACAATTCATAATAATTTTGTAAGTTACAAGCATTGCAAGTTTAATGCAAGTCAGTTTTTTTTTTCAACTCATGCTATGTCCTTCATAGACAATGAATTACATTTTATAAATTAAAGTATAGACTGACATTTAAAATATTAATCTCAACTGGAGTAAATTTTATTTACTACTAAACTTTAAACAGAAACTAAAAAATAAATCTAAAATTAACAAGGACTAATAAATGGATTTTATTTTTAAAACTTTGACCAAGCCTGTTTTTAAATAGAACAAAATATCTAAAAACCAATACTATAAATATTAAATAAATGGAGGATTTTATATGAATTATTTTTACAGGTCATTCCGCGTCTGAAACCCTTTGTCAATTTATTGAGTGATTCTGATTTCAACAAAAATATTTTTTGTGGTATTATTTATTTAAATGAATTTTAGACTTTTTAGTCCTTACTCCTAGCTACAATAAAAAACATGTTTATTACTTAATTACATTGTTGGGGATTTTGTGACTAATTCGGTCTTAGTAAAAGCATGTATGTATCCTATAGAGACTTGTTGGAAAAAATAGAATTGGTGTCTTTATATAAAATTCATAATTGTCTTACCTTCACCTATACACACTCAAAATTGGTGAGAAATATGTTTAAATAAATAAAGTTTTTTGTGTCCAAATATTTATCTTGTCAGATTAACATCTATCCTTATTTTATTATAGGGGTGTAATAGTGAAGGAAGTCTTTTGAAGTAAATGGTGTAACGTTTTACTAAAATAAATGCTTCCAATATTGAATTACAACCTTTACCTCCTAATAAACCAAAGAGATTTACGAATCAGCAGAAGCGTACAGTGATGTGTATTTCATTAAACCTTGAAATAACCTTTTAGAATTGGTAATGTTTCTTCTAGAATTTAATGTTTACCTTTAATCTTCTAAAATAAATATTTAAGTTTATCAAATGTTTATTTATATTTAAAAACTTTTGAAGTATATGCTATACATAGACTTAAGAACTAATATAATTATTTTTTTATTAATACAAATATCAAAATTAGTATTAATTAAAAAAAAAAAGCGTAAGCAGCAATGCCGCATTACTATAGCCGAATTTTTACAACGGAATAACTAAGTTTAAAACAAGTAAATTTAATAGTTATTTATTTTATTCATATTTCATGCAAGAGAAACAACAACACATTACACAGGATTATAGTACATTTAATTGTCTTTTGAATGGTAAAACTCACAATATGTACTTGGGCTTATGAGTGGGCAAAAATGCGCAATTAACGTACAAGAATAGTAAAAAAGTCAATTATCGGGATCTTTATATGAGTTTTGTTCCTTGTTCCGGGAGGTGTAAATAAAACACCTTTACACAGGATTATAGTAAATTTAATTGTCTTTCGAATGGTATAACTTACAATATGTACTTGGGCTTATGAGTGGGCAAAAATGCGCAATTAACGTACAAGAATAGTAAAAAAATCGATTTTTGGGATCTTTATATGAGTTTTGTTCCTTGTTCCGGGAGGTGTACCTAAAACACCTTTACACAGGATTATAGTAAATTTAATTGTCTTTTGAATGGTATAACTCACAATATGTACTCGGGCTTATGAGTGGGCTAAAATGCGCAATTAACGTACAAGAATAGTGAAAAAGTCAATTATCGGGATCTTTATATGAGTTTTGTTCCTTGTTCCGGGAGGTGTACCTAAAACACCTTTACACAGGATTATAGTAAATTTAATTGTCTTTCGAATGGTATAACTTACAATATGTACTTGGGCTTATGAGTGGGCGAAAATGCGCAATTAACGTACAAAAATAGCGAAAAAGTCGATTATTGGGATCTTTATATGAGTTTTGTTCCTTGTTCCAGGAGGTGTACCTAAAACACATTTACACAAGGTTATAGTAAATTTAATTGCCTTTCGACTCATATAACTCACAAATTGAACTTGGGCTTATGAGAGGGAGATATCATGCAATTTCCTCGCTCTAACTTTGCCATTTTGGGTTTACTACAAATAGGCCGCCATTTTGTTTCAATTCAAAAACAAAAATATATGTACCTTTCAAATCCTACAAAGACCCTTTCACAAAAAATTCATCATTTTTGAAGCATATTTACTACCTTTTAGCAAGGTTGGTAAAAAACTACCCCTCAAATTCCTACCCAAAAACGAAAAAACTGTATAACTCCGCCATTTTGAAACGGATCGAAAAACAAAAAAAGTACCTTTTGAAGAATCACACTAAGGCCCTTTGACCAAAAAATCAGAAATTTTGAAGCATTTTTACTACCCCTTAAAAATCCGGGAATAAAACATATATATATAAAGTAATGATTTTTGGGTATAGTCTCCAAATGGTCTGAAACGGATAGAAACCAAATTTTAGCCTTCTCCGACCAACCGTTCTCAAGTTTTGTCGAGTGTAATAGCTCTTATTTTCTTCGAAAATTCGGCTAAAAATCTTCTTTAAAACATAAGTGTCATTAGAAACACAAACAAAACGAAATTTTCTACTAATAATTGATTCATATTATAAATCCATTTTATTGGTTATGATTTGTAAATGAGAAAAATGCAATCATGATACTCAAAATCTGTATGACATTAAAGTTTAATTTGTATTTAACTAGGTTCCTGCAGTTGTAATATGTATAATTGTTTTGTACAGTTACAGATATTAAAACATTTTAGTTAAATTTGTTGTAAGAAAGAGTCAGATCAGTAAATTATAATACTGAATTAGTTCTAAATGAATTGATACAGATTTAAAGTAATAGGCACTGTTCACAATTGGAAAATAATACATTGTGCTGTTGAATATTGGGTTACTGCAGTCCTTAATTTTATTTGATGATGTTTATGATATCAAACCAGTATACCATTACAACTGAATGAATGTTGGAAAAGTGGTTGCTTAATTTGAACTCTTACTCAGATATGTCTAAAGTTCTTTGGCATCTGCAAAATATGTAAACTTTGCTTTAATGTTTGGTTAGGTTCACATTACCAAATCTAACCAAGTATTTGCTTCGTATACTATTCTATGATTAACATTCAAGTATTATGGTTATAATAATTGAGTTGCCACAAAAAGTAAAACAAATATCACTATATAAAATCTTTATTTATGCAGTTAAATTTCTCACTCAATTAAATACTTTCTAAAGTTTTTATCCAGTTGAATATATTTATTATTTTTATCACGTTTATAGCGGAGTATATCCATTTCGTGTACAATATATTTATTCAATTTTCGATACGTACGTTTAAAAAACGGTTTTAATTTTACATTATTACTTTACAAATAAATTTAAAGTAAGGTTCAAAGTGCTGATATACTTTCTTGTTTATATAGATTAATTTTACAAAGTCAATAATTTTAATAAACTTTAACACGCTTATTGCTAGGCACCACAATTAGGTATAGAGATTCTTATTTACCAGATAAATTACATGTACATGTAAGATATAAAGTTAATAATAACTTTTCGTTTTTACTTGTGTATACTAAAACATATATTTATTTTGAAATTTGTATTTATGCACATTAAATATACACAGGACATAATTAACTATTTTATTACAGGAATATGAATGTAACAAAACTAGATAAATATATTAGTTTAGACGGTAACAAATATTCATTCAAGAGTAATAAATCGTAGAAGTAATTATATGGAAATATATCATATCAAAAATCATGAATCCTTTTAAAAATTTTAATTTTAAACTTGTTAAACAAGGGACGATAATAACAACATTTCCTTTAAAGTATACAGGTAGCCGACGCACACGGACAGATTTATCACCAATGATTCATTTCATGCACCTGCTCACCAAAGAGCGGCGTTCAACTCTATTGTTCACCGGATGGTCAACTTACCGTTATCCCAAGAACACTACGAAGAAGAGAAACAATATATCTACTGGGCTGCAACATTCAACGGGTACACTAAAAATATGATTGATCAGATTATAAAAAAGCTATGTTTAACAAAATTAAGAAATCCAGAACTACTCTCAAGAATCACACTGCAGATAAACGATGGGCAAAAATAACTTACAACAGAAAATTAGCAAACACTGTAAAAAACTCACTAAACAAGCACGCTAACCTAAATATAGCATTAACCTCTAATAATAGTCTAGGCAAAATATTAGGCTCACCAAAAGATCAAATTCACCACCTTCAGAAGTCAGGTATTTATTGCATACCGTGTGAAATATGTCCGAAAAAATATATAGGTCAAACTATAAGAAACTTAAAAATTAGAACCAAAGAAAATTTCTCTCACTTCAAGTACAATAGACCCGACAAATCAGCAATAGCCAAACACTGCTTACAAGAAAATAATTTTTTCAAGATAGAAAACACGACCCTTTTAAAAAACGTAACAAAACAGAACTCACTAGACGCATGGGAAACTCTCTTCATTAACCGGAACCAAAATCTTATAGTTAACAACGAATTAGGCCCAATTCAAAATTCCATTCTCCTTTAATTATTTATATCTAATATCTGTATACTTCATATTTATTGTTATTTATTTAATTGTTACCATAATTGCTTGTATGCTTGTATTCATTAATGCTTCAAACATACAAACATAATCATCACATACTAATGATTTATATGAGACATCTTATAATTTTGTCATAAATTATAGCATTATAATAGTACTAAATATTTGATTATGTTTTGTGTTTATGGTACAAATGTATTTTTAGTTATTTTTTTTAATGCTTAAATTAAATGACATGTCTCACATATTTTTATATAATTGTATTAGTATTGTAGGTTATTATGTAATATTTGACCTAGAATCTACTTATTCTTTGTTGTTTATATGTACATATTTTGATCGATGTAATATTTTCACATATCATCTTTTAAATTATATATCCTACATGTTCACATATACAGTTTATGAGTGTATTATGTATGATTCTAACTTATATATATGTTATTTTGTATCTCTTTTTATATATATTCATGTTTTCCCCCCTGTAGTTACTATCCCCATTACAATTATTAAGTTACTGTTCTCCCATTGGTCTTTACACGTTTAGACCATCCCCCCTACTAAGACTCTGCCTATATATAGTTAAGAATCATGTAACCAAATTAGTTATAAGTTTGTAACCATCACTGATGATGATGACTTGGTCATCGAAACGCGTTTGAATTATTAAACTTTTTTTTATGAGAAACTGTGTTCTGTTTTTATTTATATAGTTAAACTTGTTGTTGATAGTAAGATTAAGCTGTAATTGACTACAATAAATGCTACTCTATTGTAACTACCACAAGATAAATGCATTTTCATTTGATTGTACTTAATATAAACCTTTTATTTACATGTTTTATTTAACTTATTACTTTCAATCATAAACTTCAAAAACACTTAATCCTGAAAGATTTTTCGAAAAAAATTTTACGAAAATATTGCTACTATATATAATAGTAGTACTGTAATAATAATATTGCATTTATTAATAATAACATAAAATAAAACAAAAAATTCAATACTTCTATAACAATAGAAAATAAAAAAATAAAAACCGTAACCATACAAAAGTTAGTAATATTAAACAATTTGATAATTGAAACTATGCAAACTATAGCATGACCTTTATAGTCGTCCGCCAAAGTAGCGATTGCCTTATCTCCTACTCTAATACACAGTTCTTATTTACAATATTTGCTATCATACTAAAACTTAACCTATATAATCAAAATTACAGATAAATGTCCAAACAAAATCAAAACAAATACTCCCAACTGTATTAAGATAAATACCCTATCTCAAACAAAGAAAAATAATTGAATGCCAACAAGAAACAAGAAAAATATATTGCCTACCAACTATTCATTATATTTGTGCGCAACAAAGCACTTACCCAAGCCACAACTGTTACAAAAACATATTATATTTTGTAGGACTAAATAAATTTATAGCCATATCACATACAAATAAATTACATACAAAATTATACATACTGCATTTTTCAAAACTTATTCTAAAAAAAAAATGTAACATTTCAGCAATTTAAAAAATATATCTTATAACAATTATAATCGACAAGCAAGCACATCCAGTTCCTCCCCTACCCACGAAAAAAACCAGGTATACAAATAATATTGGTACTAGATTATTAGTTTATTAGTTGTTTGGCGAAGTTTTTTCAGATTTGCTAAAGTTGATGACATTGTTAGAGGTACTTTTCCAAAACATTTTATTAATATCTTATTATAACAGATACACATTTTTATGAAAATTAAACCTCGTCACACAAATGGTATGCAAATTAATAATTTACAATAATTAAAATATACTACGATATTAAAAATGAAAGGCAACCTCAATGGTTTGCTAATTCATTTTAAATTACAAACTTAACTTCAAAATAATAGTCTAATAGCCAGGCGACGATAACGAGGTTTTTCGCCTTAAAAAAAAAAATGTCTAATAGCGTACCACTTTAATAGTTATTATTAACGTGGGTTGATGGTCTTTATTTATTTAGTGATCTAGATAATATATATACGGAGCTCAAGAAACTGCTAATTGAAGGATAGATACAATTAACAGTATTAAGTTACGTTGAAAAGATATAGTAAGGAAGGCCTTACATTAATTGGGATGCCAAGATTAATCGTGTTTGTAACGCAACAAGGGACATACTGTAAATTAAGCAGAGACGAGTAGTGACAAGTATACTTCATTGTACGACAAAAAGTAAAATATTAATTACAATTTTTTTAAAGCATAATGTTTCTCAATTTAAATAACCTTATGTTGCATTAATGAATTATTTGTTAAACAATATAACTGATAGATGTGAAGCGCAAGCTGCCAAATAATTCTACATGAACTGATTTCATCTACGTCTTTAACATTAGAAATAATTTACTTAATCTCTTAGTATTTTCAATTTTTACTTTTCAAAACAACTATGGTTAAAACTAGATTTAAACCAGGACCTTGAACTCTGAAGTCAGATACAAGGTAGTCCCAAGGGATATACAAAAATATTATGTCTGAAGTAGGAAATTGAAAATTAATGGTACAACGTCAACTATTTTTAAGCAGTAAAAGAAATATATTAATGTTATAATTTATGTGTAAATACTTAAAATACTATGTTTCATCCTATATTATTATTAAGACGTCAGCAATGACATTATATTCTAAAATTTTCCACCTACATTATTAATCTGTATAGTAAAAGTGCAATGTAAGATTATAACTTAACAGGTTTTTGATTAAAACAACTTACCTTAATTTTGAATCATTGCAAAAAGAAAAAGTGAACAAAATAATGATGTTTTGACAGAATCCAGTACGAAATGTACAAAATATACAAGCCAGCTGAAACAAAATGTATCATACTAGTGCTCATTTCATGGAGACTTCAACGATCTAACCTTTTATGTGGTTAACTTTCTTTATTTATTGGAGATAAAGAAAAGAAAGACCTTTTTGGTCACAAAAAGGCCTATCTAAAAAAATCCAAAAACACCCCAATCCAGTTCACAGTTTTCCTTCAGTGTACCAACGCTGCAGATTAGGAAACTCTGGAATAGTTATATTGGATCGTCATAACTAAAGTGATAAAAACTATGAAACTGTAAGCGTGAATAATTTCCGATTTACGTCGCTTTATACTTACCATCAACTGGCCTAATATAGTAGACCTTACTAGTTACTTATAAACCGCTTTAAACCCTGTGTCTATTAAATTTGTTTGTTTTACTTTGTTAGTTCTTCATTAAAGTTTGTACTTTTTACCAGTTAGACACATTAAGTATTGGAGTAGCGCAATGATACTCGAAACTACTGGTTTAAATGTTTCGGATTTACAACAGCAGTAAAGTAAAATAAAAAAGTAGTAAGTCTTAATACACTTTGAAAGCATACTGGTTATTGTAATGATTGAAAAACTCATTGCTATATAAAATGTAAATAATTAATGGATTAGAATTGTGATTTTCATTGTAAGAACCTACAAAATATACAACATATGCAATAAATAATAAATACATCAGTCACAAATTATTACTTTAGAGGAAAGTAATATACGTATATCAATCTTTGGAAAGATGTAATCATACTTGACATTCCCGTCCCGAAGTAAACATGCTGTCAAAGTTGAAAACTTAGGATTTCTGAACAAGCTGGAAACTTTGGAAGTTTGCAGTTGAAAACAAATGATTAAACGAGCATGACGAAAAAGTGTAAATTTTATTTAATTTTTTTTATTTTGGTATTAAGAGTTTAAACCCAAAAATTATTTAACTATAAAAAATGTGTTTAGGGACAATATCTTTGAATTAAGTGAAGTTATTACTGCAAGAAAAATTTTCTCATACCACGAAACTAAAAAAATACTGAACTGTTTTATATATTATTTACAACATTTGCTTATATTTACATTAAATTCATGGTGTTGACATTGTTTCTAACAGCTATCCTAACATATATATATAGAACTGAAATGAATGTAAATTAATGAAAGTACAGTGTCGAAATACATTAGCTTGTAGGTGGTCATCTTGAAAATGATAATAGGGCAACTAAATTTTAAATATTAAGGTAGTAAATATGATTTAACATAGCTGAACTTTTAGTGGAAGAGTCCTTGTAGGATTTCCCAGACACTGATTTTTATTTTTCGATTTGACACAAAATGGCGGCCTATTTGATTCAAACCAAAATGGCAAAGTTAGAGCGAGTAAATTGCATTATTTCTCCCACTCATAAGCCCGATTACAATTTTTGGGTTATATCATTCGAAAGATAATTAAATTTACTACAATCCTGTGCAAAGGTATTTCAGGTGCAGTTCCCGGAACAAGGAACAAAATTGATATGAAGCTCCCGATAAATGATTTGTTCATTATAAATGTAAGGTTTTTGCGCAGTTTCTCCCCACTCATAAGCCTGTGTGCAATTTTTTAGCTATTTCATTCGAAAGCTACTTAAATTTACTATAATCCTGTGCAAATTTAATTCAGGTACAGTCCCTGGAACAAGGAACTAAATTGATAGGAAAATCCCGATAAATGATGTTTTCATTATCCATGTCAGGGTTTTGCTTAATTTCGCCCATTCATATGCCCGAGTGCAAATTGTGGCCTACCATTCGAAAAGCAATTAAATGTTCTACAATCCTGTGGAAAGGTATTTCAGGTTCGTTATTCGGAACAAGTAATAAAATTGATATGACGCTCCCGCTAAATGTTTTTTAATTATTAATGTAAGGTAATTACGCATTTTCTCCCACTCATAAACCCGAGTGCAATTTGTGACCTATATCATTCGAAAGGTAATTATATTTACTATAATCCTGTGCAAATGTATTTTTGGAACAGTTCCCTGAACAACGAACAAAACTCATAGGAAACCCCTTTTATTTAATACTAGTTATTTTTCTATATTTGCAATACAACACATTAACTTAGAAATTGGAAGTGAATTTCATGAAATCTGTAAATTTGGACACACCATGACCAATGTATTTTTCGGAAAATCACTAATGCCAAAGATTCAAGAAAATCCTTACAGCCATTCTTTAGATTGTTCGTTCAATATTAGAAAACATACACTGAATTTCCATTTTTTAGAATAGAACCCCCCTCATGACAAATTCTCGAGAAATTCCTCCAGGCGTTAAACACAAAATAATTAAAGGCAATTACTGGACGGACAAGCGGGAGGCTTTGAATTATTCGTATTGGAAAACCCCCAATGACAAAATCTGTAAAATCCCTTAGGCGTAGAAAAGTTTTTTCCATAGGCGAAAAACCTGGGTGGTTATCATCGCCTTAAAGTTTAAAATGCATTTTCACGAAAGTAAGACCTTGACATATTGGAAAACCATAAAGTTTCAAGAAAATCATTAGAGGTGTTCCATCAAAATACACATAATCAATTATCGGCGTTTACTCATTTGCCAATGTAAGTTTAATGAAAAGAAGTAAGAATAATTATTGCAAGAAACATTATTCAATAACAGCTGTTAAATAATAATGGTGAGTTAAAAATACAAGTTATATAAAAAATTATAGTAATATGATTATTCAAAAAGTGAAGTAAACAATCAACAGTTAGTTATGAAGTGAATACCAATTGAGCTTATAGTATAAATGAAATGTATGCCTAACTTCATTATTTTGTAATTAGAGAAACCTTAAACGTAAATAATAACGCAAAATTGTATACAAATTTAGAAAACTGGTATTCGCAATCAGTTGTGAAGAGTCGATTGTTTCCACGACAACGCTTAGTTAGAAATATTGTTTTACATTTTTTAATATATATACAACACAAAGAAAGCTATAATATGCACAGGATAAGTGCCTTTCAAAATGCTCACGATCGTTTTATATCTAATTTTTTAATCATTTATAACAATCGCTTCACTGTCCCGAAGGCTTGTATTTAGGCTGTAACAGAGTAAAAATTCTCAAATAAAATTTACATTAGGTCTACTTAAACACATTACATTGACATCGAAATAAATTAACACGCATTTACTGCTAAATTATCACTTTATTACTGCTAGTGAGCACTAATGTCTTTACAGTCTACCTATACAAAATGACTGTAGTTTATTTAAAAGCCGAAGTCACTGTTGCTTACTGACAGAGTTTTTTGTCTTCCTTACAGGTAGATCTCATTAACTGGAAATAGTGGTAAACATCATTTATCGATTCTCCGTGGAAAACACTGACTGTATATCGATAGAGTTCACTTGTTGAAGAAGATCACTTACTGAACTCATAAGAATAGATCTTAGTGAAAAGATCACTCGCTGCACTTACTGGTACGGACCACATATTCATCTTACTGATAGAGATCATTGATTGAGCTAGATGTGGTACGGACCACATATTCATCTTACTGATAGAGACCATTGATTGAGCTAGATGGTTAAGATCATACTGGTACCCTTCAGAACACTTACACGCATTTGTAGATAGGCTATCACTAACTGAGCCTGCAGGTACAGAGTATTATTCACTACTTGTACGTCCTTCACTGTACTGACTAGTAAAGGATATTATTACGATGATTACTACAGATAAAATACAATGTATGAATTTCGCTTTTGTACAGGAAATGCGAGTTTAGCACTACAAGAGATTCGTCAAAGTTTTATAATTTCACAGTAATTTGTTTAGTGTGAAGAATTTTGTTTACATAAATTTTGATAACACTTAATTTCGAAGGTTTAATTTAATTTTTGATTTTAGAAGCATGTAGAATTAAAAAGTCAACTGACTAACAGAAATTTTGGATGAGGACTAAAAATGGTTGCTATGCAACTTATTTTCCAACAAACAATTGGAAAACGATTCGAATTTTTTTGATTGTTGATTTTATGGAGTTCATAGTAAACTTGCATACAAAATGTAAATACGTTATCCACTTTTATTTCAACACAACCTTTCGATCCGTGTGAATTTAACTGTATAATATTCTTCTACTTCTAAAGTCAACCATTCAAAGACCGGCCTGTAGGACATCGTTGTACGCTTGACAACAAAATCGCTGGTTAGAACATTTTAAAATTAATTTTCCCGAAAATAAGACCTTGACACATTGGAAACCACAAAGTTTCAAGAAAATCATTAGAGTAGTTCCGTAAAATAATTGAATCGGAATATTTCACGATTAATTATTACTAGTGGCTTGTAGGGGCAATAGCCCTTACATATATAGGCTATATTTCTAGGAGCACTAGCTCTTCGCGGCCTACCTTTGCGAGGTGGTCTTCCAGCGTTATTCATTACAGTAAAAAAGTGCAGTTGAAATAATTTTATAACGTGATTAATCATATAGCCTAAGCTTTGATTTTAATTCTCACTTTGAAACAAAAACACAGCTACAATAACAAAACACATCACAAAAATGCACATTCATTTGATGTTATGATAGCTTAATTTTCCAATTTATTTATATACAATCACCTGTTTTTAACACTAAAATCACCTGATTTACACCTACATATTCTCATGCTATTTAAAAGGTAATTATTTTATTCCGTAACAAATTTTCGTGACACAATTAACTAAAATTAATATTTTCCCCAAAAACTTTATGCTCAGACCTCTAAAATGAGACCTCTGCCAGCTTTATACGGACCTAGAGTTCGCTCACAATTTCATTTACAAATTTGGGCTTACGGAATTAGATATATAGATTCGGACATTATCTATCATTTATGTGTTAAAACAAAACGCGTTTCAGGAATATGAATCAACATTAGTTATCAAAATTAATAAAATTACAAAACATTAAAGCCTAGAGCCTTCATCTACGTGAATGCTATAATAATAAAACACAAGTATGACACATCATTTATAAAACCTGCTGTTTCAAAACATTAGCCTCTTACTTTTAATATTTACTCCTGTTAAGTAATTTTCAATGAATGTACGTAAAATGCCTTCCTATTTTTGTTTCGCGTTTAATAGACATCAACTCAATAGTTAACTGGTAAATGCATATTTATGTACGTTATACCTATATGCATAAACTTCTTACTAACATGATATACGACGAAATTTTGAACAAATTACTTAGATTCAGATACATAAAATTTAGGGTTGGAAAATGTAGGTCTAGTTTGTTAGTGGGGGAAAGGTCATGCTGGTCATGGGCGCAGTAATAGTTAAAGGTTTTTGAGAAAAAAAATAAGGCACCTTCCCTTAATGTTCAAATTTTGCATCCATTTAAATCTATACCCGCTAAAAGTAATAATAAAAAAGTTTGTTTATAGGAGTTTTAAAACCTACAACCATTTGCTCAAGGGGCAAATACGCAAACACAATTAAAACTTCTTTAGTATCAAATGCGTTTACAGTTATTGTAAACCTTCTAAATATTACCTAAAACTTTTGTTTGAAATATTATTTCACGAGAATAACCCTCACGAATAGGAAGACCAAAATGACTTCTTAGTAAATACAATATACGCGAGTTGAAAATTGTTGTAAATATTATAAAATTTCTTAGCTTCAATTCAACTTGAACCCTTATAGTACGGAAAGTGCTTTTTTCATATATCGAGCTGTTTGCATTTTTAAAACATGCTGTTTTTATGTTATTGTGTTTCTAGTTTTGTGTTAAAGTTTCCAAGTACAAAAATTAATCCAAATAATAACATAAAATTCAATCAAAAATCATACTGATGAAATTATTTTCGACGACAAACAAGCAAACTTAAAGTCTACGTCACTTGCACCTTTAGTATTAAATAGTTGAATATTAGTTTTACGATAATGGGTTCGTAATGGTCAGAAAAAAGTATGAAACACATTTACTCGAAGCTACTGTAATTAGGCTAGTTCAATATCTGCATTTAACTGCTGCTCTCTAAATTTTCATAATTTTCCTCAAGCTATTTAGAAGATGTAGAAGAAGTTTTTATTCGGTGTATTAAACTAATTTATTTGTATGAATTGTTTACAATTATTTATACACTGCCATGGTTTCACAATTTTGATAAACATTTAAATTTTACCAGTTGATATTTTAAGCTCAGAAAAGTAACACGACTTGCATAGTTTGCATACTGACTAATTGAATTGACTAGGCTGTGATATAAATAAAAAAGTTTACTATAAAAATCAAAAGTATAAAAACGTTTTTGGAGTAATTAGATGTTTCGAAGCAATCGGTAGTTTTAAAGAATTCACATTGTATAGTTATAATAATAATAGTTGTAATAAAAATATAATGTATAATTATTCTTAACATACAACTTGTTTGAGTTAACCTACAAGTATAGAATTATAACAAGTTGCCAAGAGATATAGTCTTCAAGGATTGGGAGATTTTGTCAGAATATGAAAATCTTTATCTTATATTATTTAACACAAGAAATTATATAATTAAACGTGTATTCGTGCTCCTTCCATCCCTCTCTCTCTCTCTCTCTCTCTCTCTCTCTCCCCCTCTCTCTCTCTCTCTCTTTGGACTCATAGATAGTAAATACTTTATATTGAAACACTTTGTAATGATAAAACCAAAGAAAGATTTATACTAGTAGTTCTGTGAACAGTAGACCTCGCTGGTTGAAATAACAAATGTGGTTTTGAGCTTAGGTTAAAAATAGTGTGCCAGTAAGGAAGTAAGCACAAGGTTTAGCCAGTGAAACATTATTTACAATTCCAGCGATTCCGGGATTTCTAGTTCTCGTTTTTATTTCTTTTTTTGAGCTTTAACTGCTAAAGATTTTCTTTTAGAGGCATTGTGTTTTATTTAGGTTAATAATGCTTAAGATAGCTAAAAATATCGCGTTATAGAGGGACAACATACAATTAAATATTTACATACTTAAATAACTCAAACTTAGCAATGTATCATAAGTTAACTTAAGTTCCATATCATATTCCAATATTAGAAATAATGAAAACAAACGATGTTAAAACGTAGTGATAGTGATCTCAACCCTTGTAGCAACACTTCCCACGGTGTGCTACGGTCATTTTTATGTATGTCCTTTATCGCCGCTAGGTTTCATTTGTTTCATCTCATTTTGTAATTCAAGTAAAGCTAAGTCAAATACTTTAATGAAATTTACAATGATAATTTACACGTATACAGTTCAATTCTTTGATTTGTCCTCTACACTTTCTTATAATAATATGTAATTTTTGGTCAAATGATATATTCCTGAATTACTATTCAAAACAGGCCTAGTTTTGTTAGCACTCTTGTAGTACGAACATAAAAACTGGTGTTTTCAAAATAATAAATTTGAAATTGATAAATATGTTTATACAATTCTATTTAGAACTAAATTATGAAACTTTTTTACATTTATGAAAAGAATTACAATAATTTTTACTACTTTTTATGTAGGCCTAAAGTTAAACATTTTCCTTTCGTTACTGAACGTGATTGTTTCTTGGGCTAATAACTTTCTTAATTTTACTTCAATAATTTTTTTTACTGGCATGTATGAATTCTTTAAACCTTTATAAACAAAAAAAGCTATGGAACACGTTTGAATTGGTTTAGAATAAACGTATAAAAATATGGTTGAAATACAAAAACTTGGACGATTTTTAACAAATTCGAAGTTTACGGCCATTTTGTGAGCTTACCGTGAGAAATACGGAAAAAAATCAAGAATACAATTATTAGCTTTTAAATTCGACTTATGGTTAAGCCACAAACTGGCTTTCGAAAAAAGCTTACACTGAGAGAAACGGTCCGGCCGCCATTTTTATTTTATTTAAGGGGTTAAAAATTAAAAATGGAAAAAAACCTTATATATATATATATATATATATATATATATATATACATCGCTCGGCCTAGGAATAAGGAACATTCATGCAAAAAATCATCAAAATCGGTCAAGGCGTTTGGCCGTAATCGTGAGACAGACACACAGACACACAGACATACAGACACAAAGACGAAATGCTGAACGGTCGAGTTAAAACTGAGACCTCGCTTACGCTCGGTCAATTAAGGTGGTATTTAAATTTTAAAGCTACTCAAGCGAGTAGTGAACGTGAAGAGAGAACCAATATTAAAGGTTAAATGCAAACATTGTTCATAAGTTATTATCACCAGATTATGATAACTGGAAACAATCGTGTCAATGGGTATTTTGAAAGTTTTAACAATCTCGGTAACTTACGACATACCTAAATAACTGATAATTCGTGTTTTATATGAAATGACAACATATATTAATTTGCAAAACACATATTGTTTGAAGAACATTAAAAGCATTTAAAAAAGCTTTATTCCATCATCAGCTTTAAACTCCCGCATACTCTTGTAGTAACAACTTACAATAGGAAACAATCAGTAGTTTAAAAACAATCTGTCTAAACATACTAAATAACTTAAATCTATTCTTTACTACTGTACAACAAAAACGTATAATGGACAGTTATAGGACAATCATACTAAAGAGTACAGTTTAATCTTGCTATAAGACTAGAGATGTGCTATCAAACTCATTAAGTTTTGGATGGGGATAATTGCTTACAGTAAATTGATTGGATCAGGATTGGATAAGCCTGAACAAGACATGACGTCATAATTAATGAAGTAATGATGAATCTAATCGTACAAGTTGTTGAGAGACCAAACTTGTGATTAAATCTAAATCAGAAAGCTCTTACAAGTAGTTGATTCTGTTTTATTTTAATAATTATTTCAACTACCTTAGAAAATACTAATAATATATAATATTAGGTCTATTATTAACTGACAACAAATCAGCAAAATGAAGTGACTTTAGTTTTGTATAGTGTTTGAATTTATAATGATTCTTAAATTTAGTGCCCGGAGAGATATAATCTTGATTTTTTACTATTTTTACTATATATAAATGACTTAAATAGGACCTTGTCTGAAATTGAAGAGAAAGATTTAGCACAGGTGAATGCAGCAAACCATAAATGTGATGAAATCAGTTTTATAATTAACTCTGTTTGACCAATTTCATAATTTAATGTTGGTTTCTTTCAAACAAAATGTGTTCATGCAAAATTTAAAAATATAATCTCTTGCTGGAATATAAGTACGAAAGCTAATTCTTTTGAGCATAATTGCATAAATTAATTTATCTTGTATTGGTCACATAGGTAGAGTGATCGCAAAGGTACTTTAGATTGTTTTTACATTGAAATTTGTTTAAATACTGTAACAACCATGTGTTGAAATTAGTATATTATGGTTTAATATATCCCAATTAAATTATAGGTTTAACCCATGGTAAATTATAATAAACAGAAAGCTTATTTTGCTTACTATAAGGCGATAAGAAATATTTAAAAATAAAGCCCAACGTGATATAATCATGGTGCACTCTTTCAGTTTGGGCTGTTACAAGAGACTGTATACAAAAACTGCTCAAAACCAGGTTTCAACAATGATGTAACACTTGT
The DNA here is from genome assembly GCA_018207615.1 of Philaenus spumarius. Classification (NCBI taxonomy): domain Eukaryota; kingdom Metazoa; phylum Arthropoda; class Insecta; order Hemiptera; family Aphrophoridae; genus Philaenus; species Philaenus spumarius. The sequence continues at coordinate 311,524 of JAGFPH010000527.1, forward strand.
TAATGTCCTTATATAATAACATATTTTAGTAATATTTATAAAATACAATAATAAAAATAACATCAATTTATTAATTGAACTAGAATAATTGATAATTGTACATAAAAACACTTATTGTTGGTCTGTAAATTACAATAAAACATGTTTCATAATTTCTACAAAGCTCACTATTTAAACTTAGTAGTTTTTTGTCTATTACTTGTCTTAACTTAATTTAAGTTGAGTAAGGCGTTAAGACAAAATTTCTCTAGTTTATAATAAACTCTGTTCAAATGTGTATTTAATCATTTCCCCATGCAATTGTGAGTGATGAAAGAAAGGAAAAATACTACGTATTCATAATTTATTTCAGGAAAATGCAAACCCTGGACGTTTTATCGCAGGACTAAACAACAAAACTGAAAGGCGGAATGGTCAGTCACTTGTTTCATAAAATACTTCTTCACAAAAATATCTCTGGAAAAATAGGAGACGTTTAGCTCTTGTAAATATTTTTATCTTTAGAAAATATACAGTTTGTTAAAGTACATTAGAATAGTTAAATGTGATGTATGAATTCGCAGTAATAGTTAAATAGAACATTAGCTTAATACTATTGTATAGGCAATACTTATAACATGAACATTTAATGTATATAATTACAAAACGGAAACACAATTACACTTCAATTATATAGTTTTTTTTTCAATTTACATGTCAAATATTTGTTTTATATCACTCGCAATCATTACCTACTTAATTTAAATATAATTTACAATCACCAAAACATATTTGCTTAAGTTTCATTTTCAGACATAATGACATAATTTCTGTAACCTTTACTCTAAGTTACAAAATTAAGTTGTATATAAGTTTAATTTTAGTAATGCTGTAGTCAGTGTACTTTTATATTTATATATGTTGTTTGGACGAGTTTAGTAAAAAGTCAGTTTACTATATATGTTTGATAGCGATAAGATAGCGGCACTGTTACGACTGAAGTCGTTATATTCCGGAGGACCAAAGTAAAATAAATGTCAGTTATTGAAAATATTACAAATAATGTGTCACCATAGCTAAATTAATGTCTGTAATTATTGTACTCACTCTTGTTGTTGTGAAGACGCTTCTTGTGGTAAAATGAAGATTCACGTGGTGATGCACTCCGCGAGTTGGCCAACTAGTGCAATTAATAATTAAAGTACACTCACTTATAACTATGATGACACTTACGGAAAGAAAACAATTAAACTGAAATATATCTAAAATGTCAAACTTGACAATAACTTTAAATAAAACTAGTTGCGGTACGAACATAAAATATTCTTCTTAAAATGCGTAGCGAGCGTAGCGATTATTTTATTATATTGAAGCGACTTGTTAAGCATACTTTCAACGACAGACCCGCACCCTTGCCGGACCGGTCAAGATTACGGGAGACAGATTGACGTAATGGTCAAATGTGGGTTTACCTAGTTCGAAGTATGAATAATCAACAATATATTTTGGTGTACTTTTCATACGTGTATATAACCACATATAGAATTTAAATAAATGTCAAAATATCAATTAATGATTTTAACTATGTGACTGAAAGTAGCACACACAGCATTGGTATTTCATGGCTGACATAAATCCTCTGCTCGTACATACACTGCAGGCTTCAGATAAGTTAGGGAGAATGTTTACTTTTACATCTGTTTCAAACTTCAATTGTAAAAATCTGTTATTGCTTTTAAACAGTAATTCTCTCTTTATTTATCTATTCAAGAATAATTTGAACTGGTTTGCTTGTATGGATAAATTCAGCAATCATTTAACGAAAAACTCCTTCAAAAATTCAAATCCCATATTATTTTATTTAAAAAACTAATATATCGTCAATATATCTGTCTATTGGCTATTTGCATGGTGAATTTATTGAAATTATTTGTCTAAACTATGATTTGAATTCGTAGAAGGATACTAGTATTCTTTCAGAAGGTTACGTGTTTAATATTCTGCTGATTTGCAACTATAATTGAATAAATCAAATAATTAATTGTTTATAATTAAAGACCGATGACAATATGGTTTGTTTGCAAACATTTACAGCAATTAAAGAAGGAAACTGTGTTTTTTCCATTTTAAATACCAACTAGATGTTGTCAATTCTTCAAAGTTCATGTAAACCACAACTTTATAAAATTAACAAAAGACCTATTATATTAAGTAATAAAATATTGATTACTTATTCTTTAAACTTTCTTTATATAACTCATAACTTGAGACTTTCTATGTTAGGAAATTAAATGTCTTATTGAATAAGTAAAATTTATGGACACAATTATAGGCAGGTTTATAACAAACCACTAAACAAATTTACACTAATTATAGTAACCATACACGAACCTCAAAACAATACTTATAGAGTTATATTTTAATCAAGCGTGTATCTAAAATTGTCTTTATCTGTAATAATTGATATTTCATTTTATTTCATATTGCAAAAGTAAATATTATGTTATTGTAACTATTTAAAGAATTATTCTACATACAATAATACTGCTATACGAGTACACTGACTTCTGGATTAAAGATGGTGCATTGTATGTATTATGGCAAATATATTATTTCCAAACCATTAACTTCTGAGTTTCAAAACGAATGTTGTTTTTCAACATTGGCAAAGACATTTGAAGTATTAACTTTCTGTAAAAGAGATATTGAAGTCTTAGGATATTTTCTGCATACGTTCTTTTATAAAAATATATTATGAGGATTGTTGAAAATCTAATAAGAGTACAAACAAAATTGTTATGTTGGTTTAAGATGAAGTAAAAAACACTCGACTCTGAATTCTAATAGAACAGAATCTCTAAGTAAACGATTTTAAGGTTTAAATATATTTGCTATGGAAGTAATAATCTGCAAAACTAATTTTTAGTAGTGGAACAACTATTTATTCGCTAAATTTGATTGTAAGAATGGGTTAAGCCAATGTATTTTATAGTGTTTAGTTTCATACGATAGTTTGTCTACTTCATTTCGACGTTACATAGCCGGTGCATATGCAGTTATTTTCTCGAATTGCAATAGTTAAATGTAGAAGTGTTTCGTAATTTGTCTGGAAATTAATTATGTAAACATTCAAACTATTGTTTTATCCTGTTTTAGACTTAGTTGAGAATAAAGAATGTTTATAGCTCCTTGGCTAATTAAGATTAAAGTTGTGTTCTTAGTGACGAATTATTTTATTATGTATTATGTATCTCATTTTATAAGTGTTAAACTGTGCTTTGTGTTATATTTAGATGTTAGTACTACTCCTGAAGGCAGGCAGAACGGTGTGGTAGCGTAACTATAACTTAAGAACTAGTCGCAATGACAGTAACACAATATTTATATGTATTAGTTTTCAGTATTTCTGTTTAAAAAAGATATTCCAGAAATATAATAAATACAAACTTGTAAGAGTTTAGTATACACTTACTCAAATGTAAAGAGCAACTGGCCAAAGTGTAACCGAAGAAGATTTTATTTATTTGCTGATTCATTTGAAATATAACTAATTGTTTAAATACAATACAACCTTACAGATTTGGAAGCAATAGATACCCTACTTTATTTAAGTTCAAGTAAATGAACTTAAACATGTAAGCCTATATATTCAATAATGCCACATTACACTATTCAATTTAAGCTTTAATTGATAATCTCCTCTCGAATAGGTTATAAAGGAAATGTACCTGGTTTATCTTAAAGGTTAGCATACGAGTTTATCGTAGGTCACAGAGTAAATGTTAACAAATTATGTTTTCTCTTCCTGAATCGAGTTAGATAAACCTAATTAATGTTTGCTTAAATATCAATACGTGTGTTATTAAATCAGATTTTTGTTGATTAACATATTTTGTTATTCACATTCTAAGAATGATACATCAGTCTTAAGTGTATTAGTTTCAATTTTGAATTTAAATTTCTTTACCGCGTTATCAAAATACAGTTTCATAAATTTCCACGGGAAATGTATTTGAGACAGAAGACAAAAGTCACTTTTTGCGGACGTTATCATTCCTGTGATGGTTCGTGATTGTATTTCTGGAATATTCTTTGAATACATTATACAAACTTAAATGCAAAACACATGGATGGGGAAACATGAAAATAACCTATACAAAAGCTACTATAGTAAACACTAATTTGCAAATATTGCACAAACCCAAAAAAGGTACTACAATGGATATATTAGAAGAATTTAAGATTTATAAAGAGTATAAAAATAATCCAGATAATATATTAAACGACAAGTTGAAACTTTTCTTCCAATCCTACATATATGACGTAATCGCCAAACTAAAGTAAACATTTTCTGATAACCGATGTCCACATCTAGTATCCTACCTGCAGCTGGACAAGAACGACCTAAATAATGTGGCTGGGCAAACATTTTTATTATATTGTATAAACGATGATTTTACTCTATGATTTTTAGTGTTTTCTGTTACTCGTTTATGTGTTAGTACAAGCCTGACGAAGCACATGTGTTCGACGAAATAGTGCGTAGCTAGATCTACAATACAACCTGAAGACAACAAATTCAAGGTAATTTATACCGATATATTAAATAGTCCAAGGCAACACATTATATAAAAAAAAAAAAAATTATGTTTAAATTTAAATTTATATTTAAATGTATGTTTCATACAATTTATTGCAAAAATTAATTTAGTAGTTTATGTACCTCAACTACATATTTAATGACAAGGATCGTTTTGACACAAGGTGGTAACGAAATGAACATTAAAAATTAAACTTACTTAAAAATGATAAACCAATTCCATATTATCTTCAAAATTTCCATCCATAACAGATATCCTGGAATTTGATATCATACACTCATACATTCACGAACATCTAGAGCCAAGTGGCTTATAAAGAACTGTAACTAAACTCATTTAATTTTAAACCTGTTATTTTAAATACTTAGGGAAAATTATTTTCTCCTTTTATTATTTAGTTTATATGACTTTTGCTGTTTGACTTAATATCGTTCTTATAATATTTGGCAAACAACCAAAAAACAAAAAAGCATTTAATTTAAATATCTTTAATTTCATACGATTCAGTATCGGTAATATCTGGGTGCCTGCACATTGTCCGAAAGTAATAACACACTTGGTCATTGTTTAAACAAGAAACATTTTAAAGAGTTTTCATTTTAAACCAATATCTATAACAGTTTCTAAAGTTTACACGATCCAATAACCTATAAATCCTTGAAAGTAAACAGGTACTTTGTGAAGGTTTTTAAATTTTATTTTAAACTACTTAAATTCTAATAAAATACATTATATATCGTTA
>JAGFPH010000527.1:316945-355607 GCA_018207615.1 Philaenus spumarius
TTATTTTAAACTACTTAAATTCTAATAAAATACATTATATATCGTTATTAATAAGAAAATTCATTCAAAACATATTAAGATATTAATTAGAGATGTTTGTACTGAACATTTGTATTTTTTTGGTGTTAATCGGGTTGGATTATGGACGCTTCATATTATATTTTAACATTTAGTACGTTATGAATATGACCTTGTAAAAAAAATAAAAAAAATAATAAGAATTTGTATAACACATTTGTGTTGAAAATCCAAAAATGCTTAGCCTTTGTACGTACAGTACAGTTTTAGTAGAGCAATTTTATTGAACTAGTATTCTTTTATGTATAATTAATTATGAAACAGAAAGATATTGCCTGGTATGAAATAAAATTACAATTATATATTGCTTGAATAAGTACAAACCAATAGTAAAAGTTAGTCTTATTTTCAAAACAAATACAGTGCAGTAAGTTACAATAAACAAAACAAATGCATCTATATCTATACTAATATTATAAAGAGGTCAAGTTTGTTTGTTTGTATGTAGGGGGCAATCTCTGGAACTACTGAACCGATAGAAAAAATTGTTTTACTAATAGAAAGCTTCACTATCTCTGAGTAACATAGGCTATAATAAATGTTGATAAAACACTTATTTAATTCAATATTTGTAAATTTAGTAGGAAAAAATTCTTAGGTTATTCCTATATTGATGAATTACCATAGCAACCAATTGAATAAAATAACAGATAAAACAGCTGTTTGCCCTAATATTTCCATTAACTCCTGATTTCATACTTTGAAGGAACTATTTTTGTATTTTTTTTCTTTAATACTTTTAGGTTAGGTTTTTATTAAAATGTGGTTATTTTATTCTTTATTATAACTGCTGTTATACGAAATAATTTGATTTAAACATTTAACATTATTTACCATCTTAGCTTTGGAGTTATTACTACAATCTATATAATAAAAATGAAAATAGTGTTCGTTGGTAAAAGCATCACTTTAGAACGGCTGGTCCAATTTGGCTATTTTTTGTTTAAAAATGTTCGTAATAGTAAAAATTAGGTTTTTATAAAAAGAAAATTTGAAAAACTCCCGGAAAATTTTGCAATTCGAGAAACTGAACATACTTTTTTCGATTTGATTTTTGTATGAACTCAAGACCATTGAAAAAAACAGTTGTTCGTATAAAAAGCTTAGCAGCAACTCATGTTTGTTTACATTCATTACCATAACAACTTTACTTAGGGAATTTATAATCAGTTTATTACTATTCAAACACGAACAGCTTTTTTATAATTATTAGATTGGCAAACTAAAAACAAACACACAAAACAAATGCTTACAAACATCGTTTGTTACATATCTATATATACTTAGAGATATGCTGTTTAAAATATTGTTTATATAAAATATATTTTATCTGTCAACTGTTTAATACTTTTCAAATCATATTTTCGCTTTCAAAAATAATAATAAACAATTCGTCACCAGGCATAACCATAAACATTCATGAGCTTAAACATAATTATATTAAAAACTAAACAAACAATCTGAATGAAACTAAAAGCCATTAAAAGATCACATTCGTATCTTCATTTTGATAGATAATTATATGTTATAACATTTTTATCTTTATAAATATAAAATTATTCAGTACATGTGTAGACCTATTCTCACTGAACTTCTCCTTAACGCATTAACAGATTTGATGACATTATTTTTTGTCAGTGTTTGAATTATTCCCTGTATGGTTTAGATTCACAATATGATCCCATAAGGGTTGAACCAACCCCTAAAACAGTAAATATTGTTCTTCATACTTACCTTAAAGCTAGAAATATAAAATTTTTTACATTTATTTGTTACAGAATACATATTAAAAAAAAAACAGTTTAAAAAATGCTTTACATGCTAATGGGTAAAGATGTAGTAACAACCCCTAAAACAATAAATATTAATTGTTATACTTTCCTTTAAGCTAGAGAGTTGACATTTTGTACATTGATCTCTTACAAAATAAATATAAAAATAAACCAGTTTTACATTTTGTTACATGCTGCTAAGGGGTTAAAATGTAGAAACAAACCCTAAAAAAATGCATTGTGATGTTTTCATTAAAGCTAGTCAGGTGAAATGTGATACATTTATTTCTTAAAAGTTACTTATACAAAATAAACCAATTTACATTATGTAACTTTTGCTAAGGGGTGAACATGTAGTAAGAACCCCAAAAACAATAAATATTATTCATTGTTGTATTTTCCTTATTTTTTTTACATTCCGTTACGAGCTGCTAAGGAGGCAAAATTTGATAACATCCATAAAAAAAATATATATACATTGTTATTATTTCTTTAATGTTCATTTAAAATTAAAAAATACAATTTAATGAGTAATTGACAATTAAAACCCTTCTGAAAAGTTCATTCACCAAAAAGAAGTGTTAAAATACAGCTTTTTGATTTATGGTTTAAAACTTAAAACTTAAATAAAGAAAGAATGGTTATAGGGTAATTAGAATAAGTACTTGAGTTTCAATTATATTGTATTTAAAATTATATTTTTTAAACACAAAATAATATATCTTTATTTGTCCTTTGTGTATGTAATAGCAGTTGTATGTTACATTATTTGACTTAATTGTAATAATATTAACAAGGGTATAATGTTGTCCATTTAATTAGATTGTTGACTATGCTATTAGTAAATAGTTTTTTTTTTTTGTAATTAAATACATCAGATCAATAGTTTTATTACAGTTTTTGTTTTTTTTTTTACATATTGTATATATATATATTACAGTTTTTAACTTAATTTTATACGTACTAACAAGAATTTGCTAATATCAGTTTGAAAACCTAATATCAAATAGATTTTATTGTTGTAATGTCTTTTTTATCAGTAAAGTTGTTTATGTCTTTGAATACATGTGTTTTATAATTGTTATAGGTTTGAGAATAAATAACACACAGTGATATTTTGTTCTGATTTTGTACACACATTTTAAATGCAACGGTTTATACCTGCATTAATTTAAACGAAAATATTTTCTATTTCGATAATGGTCCTTTGGGTACTTACAGTTTTGAATAAAAAACCAACTTCAGAATATTTATTATTTTTTCCTAACTATAAATAATATCAGTAAGAACTTACGGTAACAATTAATTTATGTCGACAATTTTTACGTAACGATAAAACATGCAAACAATAATTAAGGTTTCTTTAAATTTACTCTTTATTTTTAGCAATAACTTTATTACTTTCTTGTTGAGATTATATTTTCTGTTTTATTAGATTTCATACTTACAGTAAATAAACTTCACTATTTATATACAATGATATTTTTATAAACAAAGTTATCTATAGGGTAACCATATGGTTCTGCTGATATGTAGAACAATATTCAAGGAAAAACTCACACATGTTATTTTTCCTTAAAAATGGAGTTCCAATATGTACCTTCATACATTAGTATAAATCGTATACAATAGCCAATATCACGTCCGTGTTTGGTAATGCAATATCTGTTTCGATTGCTAAAGTATTTCACCTCCCAATATCCAATATATTTGTTTTTTATGGGCTGCTGTTTATGTCCTTTTAAAATACTCGACTACAAACACAATGCTTTGTATGACAAAGATCGTGATACAAAGTTTTATAGGCAGAAAGGTAGAGTTACGATTTTATGTATTGTCAATGACCGAAAGTCTATAAAATGCTTGACGCCTGATGTGAGATTGAAATAAATAAATACACCATAAAGTCAGCACTTTGTGTTATAAACATCTAAAAACAGTCACAATAACACAAATCAAGATTGGAAATCAGGTTCAGAAGAGTTTATAACAAAGCGAAGCACTTTAGTCAAATGTAAACCTTAAACGATTACCTTCGAAATGTGTTAGAGCCTACATTTCGAACTGTATTCTGGCTAAATATATTCAGGCTATAATATTGTATAGAATACGGCATATTAATTTTGTGTAGAAATAATTCATTATTGGTAATAAGACGTGACTAGTATATGGAAATATGGCAGTGTCAAATCTACATTTGTAAAATTGGAGATTAAATAATAAAAACAAAAATCTAATAGTACACCGTTCAGGAAAATGTGTTTGTAAGTTACCTATTCTTGGTCATAAGTCTTATTGGGCTTCCAAATTTCCTCACAAGAGTTAAGTTTTGCATAGGTGATTTGTTTCAGGTGTTTAGTTCTTCAACCTTATCTGACATTATGGGAACTCTATACGTGCCGTGAACTGAAGATTTTTCGTCCCAATCAAAATCGAACTTGATTGTAGATATTAAACTACTCCTTAGGTATTTTACAAATTAATTTAATAAATTATAATATATTTGTAGTTCGATAGGAGTTGGTTGGGAAACAAGGCTCCTTTTTCACTCTAAAATGTTAAATGTTTTTTTCGAAACTTTAAAAATAATGTGTAAAAGTACTATTGATATTGAACTTGTTTTCTTGTTACTTGAATAAATATTTCAAACCTGATAATGACATCGATTTTAACGTTTATCAGTTCTAATATTACAATTTAAAGTTAATTAATTTACCTAAAATTTTTACGTTTGGGTAATTTCCTATCACTGGAAAAGTTGATATTATAATTTAGGCAAATGTAAAGTAAATAGTGAGCAGGAATGCTGCACGAAAGGTGCCTAGAAAGAAGTAAAATACAAAGCAAATTTTTCTTAAGAGTACCATTATCTTTAAAGCAAGACATATTTATGTGTAGAATGGTTATAAAAAGCCTACTTTGTTAAGTAAAGCCTTTCTTCTTGGCAACTTATTAAATCGGTTGAATATCTTTGCATATCTTCCATATAATATGTGCGAATTTTTAGATTATTTCTTTTAATCAATTGAGATTTGCCATCTATCCTTTATATTGTATACATATTCTACATTACAAATTCTAAACTTCATCTGATTAACATAATATTTATTACTTAATAAAACTAATTTATATGTCATGTTTTTCAGGTGTCGAATCACTATTCAAGAATTCTAACTTATTTACTCTTGTAAACAATTACAACGATATTTGTACTTTTATTTTAACGATTTAGTTGTGCTATGTTATTTGACAAATATAATTTTCAATTCGAAAGATAATTTTATTTACAACTTTCACACCATCAAAAATATATAAATATAAATTTGATACATTTTTAAATATATACGTAATCAAATTTCTGTTACTTAGCATGTTATAATCCAAAAATAATTGTATTTACTTAGATTTATAAACAAAATATTGTTGTATCTAACATAAGAACGGACTCTTTTCGATTGCATATTTAAATTAACACCGTTATTAAATCATAATATAATGTAATTTTAAAGTTACAAAAATATAAACGAATTCAATACCATCGAAATATAAGGCACTTTGAAGAAACTAGACAGTTTGATAATACAGCACTTAAATGGTTTCAGGTTCTTCTTCTTCAAAATAATTTCTAGTGAAATTCAATAAGGCTACGTGTGACTGCATACTACTCAATAATATCTGAACAACTTTATCATCACGATCTCCTTTAAACTCAACCCTTGGAGTTAGTGGAACTGAAATAACCTTTGGAGCATTATAATGTATTGCATTATTCGAATGCAATAACTTTCAGAGTTTTTCCTTTTTTTTTGGTATATTACTTTAAGCAACAGTAGATGTATGAACTTAACTTCAAAGTTAAGTATAATGTCATACTATGTCATAACTAATATATCTTTAACGTCAAACACGTCATTTGATGTATATGTATGGGAACAATTTCTTCGCAAGAAATTATGCAGTACACAACAGCCAAACAACAATTTTTGGTTGGTTATATATTTAAATAATTTGATTCGCTTTATTTTATATTCTTTTTGTATTAGATTGAAAATAAAATTACATAATATATTTATACATAAAATATCATAATACAAGTTATTACTAAATTTACATGACTTGATTTGTAAGGTTATCTTCTCACTTTAAGTTGACAAACTAAATCTGTTTAAAAATGTTGATGATTTTTTGCATGTAAATCTGTCTATTTTAAAGATGAAATGAAGATTGAATATAAAGTACATTCAATTAATGCTCACAGATTGAACAAATTAAACTAAACACAAAAACATACACTTAAGCAGATAAGTTCAATCAATAATTCACAATATACTTTAATATTATTTTAAACTATGCAGAAAAAATAACACCAAGTAATTAGTCTGGGTACCATCACCTAGCTTTCTATGCAATTAGGTAGGCGAAGAAGAAGTTATTAAATAAGAAACTGTAACATTGTGGTTAAAGATTCGGGTACCCATGCGCATTAGAAACACATTGCTTCCATAGAATGAATTTCGGAGTTTTTATCAACGGACCTACTGCATTTTTAATCTCTCTTAATGTATTTTAATACTGTTCTACACTTTTCCTCCCATTGTCTAAACAAATCTTGCTTCAGAATCGGCACAAAGTTGAATTACATTACACACACCACGATACGCTTGCTTTCTTTGCAGCATATCTGCAATAAAATTTTCTGTCTCGCAGAGTGTCCAGGAATAAAGCAGAACTAAACCCCAAAACAATATAGCCAAAGTCTGCGCGGAACACAGATAAAATCGGTTAAGAGCATACATATACCGGACGGACTCCAGAGCACTAATAGAATGAGACCATCTAAGAAGGTGTTTCAGTATACAAACAGTTCTACTGTATAGGAAAAAAGAGCTCATGGCAATTTAAAAGTTAAACCGATTTCTGATAGAACAAATGTTCATTTAACTCCAGGGACCTGTTTCGCGAAATTCACAATTTACACATTTACAATTATTTCACTAACTCAGATACTTGTTCTAACAGCTTAACAAGTTTAATATTTAGCTTATAACTCTAGTGAAAAATAATTACAAGTGTAAATTTTTTCACAAGTTACAAGAAAAAGATTTTGAGGTTATAACACGGGTGTGTTTGTATGATATAGTTGTAGTATGTTTTCAAAGATGTCAGTTATGAAAGAAGAAAAGTTAACATTTTTTAAAGACGTGCTTGTTGCCAAAGAAATACTATTTGGTGCATTTAGTGATAAGACAGTTAACAAAGGATGAAAGACAGTTAACCAAAGGATGATAAAACAACGAATTAGAAAACTAATCTTGAGAAAATTTGGCTTTATTATTAGTGCCGGCTAACAAATGAGGATAATTCACAAAAACTAATTGGCCTTGTACTAACATAACATTTTTTATATAGCTCCAAAAATGTTAAATAATGTCTCAAATTCAAGCTAATGATTCCCAGAATGAAAATATAAAATAAAAACAAAATTGAATTGTTTGTCCATATGGACCGTTTATCTTCCTGTAAGTAGAAATACAATCATGTGATGTAGTTAATCTATTTAAAAGAAAATAACAACTATACGTAAACAAAAGAAAGACATGAATTACAATAATAACATACGCGCAAATTTATTATTCTCAAGTTTTGAAAGCAAGTGAATATTAACAAAAACTAATATTTTTTATTATTAAAAATTACCACCAAGATTCAAATATGGATGATTTACACAGTATTTAATGATGGGATGCCAAATAGTTGAAGCAATTGATTGTCGTTGTAACTAAATATCTTTGCATATGGAAACTTCTACAAAATAACTTTTTCCAAAAAATCTGAAATATTTGTAACTTTAGGAAAAAAAACTATTCTATGTTGAAATCTATAAATCCCTTATAATTCACCTTTAAACAAAATGAAAATAGGTAAAATTCATGCAAATTAGAAGGATACAAAACATTGTTTAGAATATTTTAAGGTACTACATCCAGTAAATATTAATAAAAGTAAAAAATTAAACCAAAGTAACTACAATAGTTAAAACTATAAATAATTAACCTTTAGTTCGGTTTCAAGTAATATTAGTTGTGTTGGGAATATATTACAAGGGTTTTATTGAAACACGCATATTACTTCAGAAACCTATCATCATACACTCTTTTTTGTGTTTTTGCAAACAGCAAACATTAATTTAATGAGGACCGTTTATATTGTAACAATAATTACAATTGTATTGTAACCTTTTTCCAGTTCTTTTCCAAAATTAGTATTATTATATTTTTTGTTGTTGAAATATGTCAAGCAATTAGGTAACCTTTTTGTAACCATGTTTATATTAGTATTAATTTACTTTAAGTGTATTATCTTTCATTTAGAAGGCTAGGCAATTTGAAAATATTTAAATACGTATTTAATGTAATAAATATAAAACTAAATGGATCTAAATACTTGTGTTAATCCATAATATTAAGAGATAAAAGATGTTTATATTCAATACATAGGGAAATTTTATACAATCTGAATAGTTGAAATATCTGCGAAGAAATTAAATGCCATGACTTTTATTTTCGTTTATTATGGGTTCAATTATCATCACTTTCAAACGTTATAACATGTTAGTTTTAAATTAAACTCCATAGTCGACTTAAGTATTGAAACAACATACTGAATATTGTTTTATCATTTTTATATTTTTTCAATATAATTTATGAAATGATGTTTGTTAAATGTCACATCAAAACTGCGAAACTATACAAGTATAATATTTAAAACTTTAATTTCTATAAATATAAAAATATATAGAGTCGAAAATGGCTTTAAGGTTGTGTCCAAAAAAACATAGGTGTAAACAATCTAAATATGTAAGTGAGAAAAATAACATATACTCTTATATATAGAGATGATTATTTTCATAAGCATAATTTATTTACATATTAGTATGTAGACGAAATGAAAGCTAAGGACTACAAAACTATGTTGTTGTTTTTTTTTTTAATAGAACAACAAACATTATGTTACATCCATTCATAATACACCTGTAGAGAAATATTACATTTTTACAAATAACACCATCCGTGCATAATCTATGAATGAACTATAAAACATTGAAAAGACCGAAAGGCACTTTTAAATGGTATTATTTCTTTAACTTATATCAGTAATATCATAGGCTATATTACATCTTAATTAGAAATATCTTTCAAAAACACATTTGTAACATTTAACAATTTCCAATGCAAAAAGTTTACAGTAGTCTTTTTTAACTTGGCTATATTTTCAAAATTAACATTCCAAACCACATTTCCACTAGAATATTGCAGAAAAAGACTGAATTCATTTTTTTGTTCGAGCATAGTTGATGTGTATTGAAACAGAACGTGATGTTTTATCTGCTTTGAAAATTTATTTAAATTAAATATGAATACAAATTTTAAAATGATGCATTATTTTTATTCTATGAAATTGAAATAAGGGCCAAATAATGCAGTCTGTATTTGAAATGTATCTGGTTAACACACTTCCTCCTGGTGTTAATATAATTATAATATTGATTATTAACTAATGTATAGTTAACTAGCCTAGTATCATTAGATTAAAATATTAAACTACGATGTAGGATATATAGAAACAAAATAATTAATTAATTAAAATAATTCATAAATAATTATTTTAATTAATTAAATAATAATTAATAATATTTAATTATTTATAATAATTAATTAATTAATAATAATTAAATATTACATTAAATATTAATATTAATTAATTAAAATAATTATTGATTCACTAGAATATATAAATTAGTTTAAAGGTTTTTTACAAAATAAATTGTATACAAATTTGTATCAAACTTAATTCCAAATCAACCTACTCGCAATGTTAATATGTCAATATTTAAAGTTTAAACAGCTTCAAGGTGTGTTTTGGCTAGATTCTGTCTCTGATTGTGATGAAATGAAAGTGTTCCTTTATCAAATGGTAAGTGAAAAGAAATGTTATTGTATTAAATTAATATTATAAATGCTTTTACTGTTTAGTGAGAATTTATTGAATATAAAATACCGTTTTAAATATGAAGTTACAATGGTCATCTACCACTTAGTAGCTGATGTCGAAAGTATGCCTACACCAAATAATAGAACTAAGTTATATTGTGTCGGTACTAAAAGACTGTGCTGTAAGTCAAAAGAAATGGTATAAAAAAGCTTGTATAAACATGTTTGTCTAAATTTACGATAATTACTACCCATATTTTGGTTACTCTCAGGTTGTTTTAAAATGTAAATCAGAAATTTTACGAATGTCCGAACAAGAATCTCGGACTGTAATATACAGTTTTCCACTCCTATTATTAATACACTAAGGGTAACACCTGTTGGAACTTTCTATTCACATAAACATGTTAACGTTTCTTTATAATAAAGGTGTAGGATTAATAATAACTTCAAAGCTAAGATGGTAAATAATGTTAAATGTTAAAATCAAATTATTTCGTATATTTTATAACAGCAGTTATAATAAAAGTAAAAAGAACCAGCAAGGCTCTGGTCTATACTTTAATGAAATCCTAAGATAAAAGTTATAAATACAAGTAGTTGCTTCAAAGTTTGAAATCAGCTATTAATGGAAATAAGATGCTTTAACTGGTATTTTATTCAATTGGTTGCTATGGTAATGAATGTAAATACATTCAAGAAATTTATGTGTAGCTTCATAAATCTAGGCCTAACCTGAGAATTTTTCCGACTAAATTTACAAATATTGAAATAAAAAATGTTTTTATCAAAATGAATGATATCCTATGTTACTTAGGGATAGTGTAGCTTTTTATTAGTAATACCATTTTTTAATCGGTTCAGTAGTTCTAGAGATTACCCTCTATTTTATATATATATATATATATATATATAAAAATATCTCTTTATAATTTTGGTATAGATGTAGTAAAAGTTTAATATAAGATTAATACGTTTTTAATTTACAAAAATATAACTTATATTTATTTGTTTAAATTTGCGTGTAAAAATTATTTATTCCACAAAAACAGTTAAGATCGTCATTTCACCAAGAACTCTCTCTCTCTTAAAAAACTAATGGAATGCAAACAGCTAATAAATCTAATTATTTTCTTGCAGTTACAAGCTGCTGGCCTTCTTCCAGTTTGGTGTTTAGTGATTTAATAGTTGAGAAATTCTTTTTGTTTTTATTAAGGGCCACCCATACCAACTTAAGTTTCCTGTGAGAGAGACAGTGATTTTTTCCTGACAGTAATTTTTGCAATCTATTATGAAACTGTGGCTTTTATCGATAATTTTTACAATGTTAGTTCAATATAATAACACCCATTAAATATTTCTATTGAGTAACTTAAATAAATAAATGAATACAAAATTAAGACATCCAATTCAGCTTTCTCAATTTAACACAAAATTTAATATATATATTTTAAAAGTAGTATGTATATGAAATATATAAGCTCGTTTTATTTCATACTCTTACCTTTTTATAATAGTGTCAATGAACCTATGTCACAGATGGTTTGTTAAGTCCATGTAAGTCCACGTTGGTTCAAGTATTTCAATTATACTAGTTCGGCAGCACTGTTTGTACTTAGACCGGGATCTGAAAGGGGTTGAGTATGCATGGAAAGCCTGACGCAATTTTATTTCACCTTCCTAGCGGTCTAATTATTCTTACTTGCATTATATACCCTCGACGTATCTAGCTTATCTGCTTTTTTCGGAATGATAGAATGCATTTACGCAGGCCCCGTCACCTGAGAGGTATTGTGTACTTGCTCCGGAAGGAGAATACCCACTATACCATCCTCCCCCTCCCTGTACTGGCATTTGGGAGCGTCTAGTGAATTCCCTAACGGCTGCAAGATGCAGTCTGGTATTTCGCTGAAACAAAAAAAGTGTGTTATTGGCATGCAGTGAAGCAATTGACTACCCGAGATCGGCCAGTAACAAAACACCAAGACCTGTGCCTAAAAAACCACTGACAGATGGATCCCGGAGCTCCGTTGAAGTCAACGATCTCGAGTACAGATGAGTGAAGAAGTCGAGGGCTGAAACAGATAATACATGGGTAGTTATATCTGGATGAAATCGCTGAACTCCAAGACCCGGGCCTAAACAGCACTGGCCAAGGAATCCTGCCACTCAGATGAAGTCGTTCTCTTAAACAGTTAGAAACAAGTGTAGTTCGATCTAGATGAAATCTCAGCCCGCAGTCCAACCGACACCGGATTATAGGAGCATGCAGTCGTCCACCGGCTTTGATGAAGTTTCCGTTCGTCAGTCTTGTTTGATGTGTAGCGCTCCCCGTGATAAAGTATTACCGGATCTCCTAGGCCCGTCCTAAACTTCACTGGAGCTGAACGATGAAGGCTTTCTCTCAGGTCCTGCTGTGTTGTGAAGTGTATTGTTGAGTTTTGAATCTGCTCTCATTTTTTTTGCGATTATTAATACTTAGATGATTATGATTTATCAGATGGTGTACTGGAAATTTGGGAAAACCCGAAGACAAGCTGAGAGCTGTATCGCATGCACATGTAGATAGTTCTGAAAAACTTGAATATATTGTGTAAAAAAAGAGATTTTAGCTTGAAATTTAAACTTTCAAGCTATGATTTTAGTACCTTTAAAACTAAGTATATATGTGTCCACATAGGTCGATTAGTTTGCATGAAAGCCTTGAAAGAGGGCTTTACCCAATTATATCAAAATGATTTAATATCGAATGCTTACTATGGCGTTCCGATTGTCATGACTTAAAAATACATAAATAAACATACACATTACAGTTAACATTATAGTGTATACAGTTTAAACACTACAGCAAGTACTTGCTATAGTGGCTGAATACCTTTATATCGGATACAGCTTTACTGCGATACAATAGAAAATAGTTGCTATTGTATCGGTAAGTCAATTTAATATAATTAATTAAACAAAGTGAAAATTCCTGTAAAATTTCTAATGTTAAGCTAATGGAGATAAAATGTTTTGTAGGTTTACGAATTTCCAAAGTTTTTAGTAATACAAAGAATATTATTTTATTATTAGATGCCGTAAATATAAAAGGAACCTCGATACAAAATTTCACTTTAATCCGTTAAGTGAATTTGGAGGTATTGTGATAAATGTGTCAGTTATTGTAACAGGGCTTTGTCTTTTATGTACTATTGAGCCATTATAGCACTATCCTTTGATATTAATTTATTGGGATTGTTTTACTATCTAAACGAAGCTTGCATTATTATAACGTTTTGGCCACAACAATTGCACAAATGGGTAAATAAATTCACTTAATAGCTTGTGCTTTGTACCAATGAGAATAATAAATGAGTTTTGTAAATGAAAATACCAACTAATTCGTTCCGTTCCATTAAGCATTGTTATAGTTTATTGCGTCGAACTAAATTTATAAACTTAGTGAAGTTGTTAATATTTTTATACAAATGCTTATTTTCATAGAAATAGTCACACGAAGAAACATGAAAGGGATTCCTTTATATAACTACCAAGGAATTTTATTTTACATTTTTGACATGCAATTAAGCCAAGAAAGTCGTTTTCCCATTCTGTTTGACGTTAAAAAGGAATACATTAGCAGCACCCGTAACTTTTAAAATAGATTTTTTGTTTTGTACTTATAAGAGGTATATAATAAAATCGTATACTAAACTTTGCTATTTTTCTACTGTATAATAAAAATGAAAACCAAATTTCGAATTATCCTAAAACGAAGACTTTCGGACCTATTTTCATGTAAACTTTTCAATAACTTTTGCCCAAATAATAATTATATAAATTATGATCATTTATTTTCAGGGAACTCTTTATATATTGCAGTCAAATATAAAGTGAACAAAAAACTACCACAAAATAAACATATTTAAACCAAATGCCACTACAAAGTTAAATTTCGATTAAAGTCTTTCATTTAGTATAGCCTAAACTTTTGAGAATATTTGTTTTTAAATTAAATATATTAATATCTTATCTACTAGAGATAGTTTTTTATATTATTTTCCCATGCAGATGAGATAAAACTTAATTTAAATTGTAGAAATCTCTTTGGTATACTGTATGTTTCAGGGATATAAACTAAAAAAAATTATAAGTGCAACATTTTGAAATCAGAGCAATAAGATAATATTAATATTGCATTCTATGAATAAAAACTTATATTTCTTTAATAATTTCAATTGTTCAGAAAATGTGTTCCTATTTTGAGTAGACGCTAAATTAAAGACGATCTATTTTAAACTTTTCTTGGTCAATTAAAATTAGATTATTTGTTGTCTTCATTAAAATATTTTGAATTGAACACTGTAGTGTCTTGTCTGTATAAAGGTTAACTTAAACCCATTCTTTAAAGTACTCGGAATATTTACTGATGTGAAAAATTAATTCAGTACACGACCTTTGTCTTTATGTGTGTTATCCTCAACAGTTCCATATATTTTCAGTTCTATATATATATGAACGAGTATTGGTAAAAGAAAAACTTAAATGCGTATGCAGATATACTAGGAATGAAAATTTAAAATCTCATACTTATCATATATACTATTTATAATAGTAAACAAACTTTAGAAAATAGAATACAATATGTAAAGTTATAAATACACACATTGAAACAACAATCTTTCTATAAAAACATTATTTAACTTAAGCAAATAAATGAAAATGATAAATAATGAAATACACATAGACGGATGAACAATTAATCCGTATTAGTAATGAGTATTTTACATTGAGATAGGGGAAAATTCTAAATGACACATTCTCAAAAATATAAATGTACTCTATAAAGCATTTTGAAACATCTGGTACATTTAGTTTGGGATGCAAACTGATTAGAGACGTGCAAGAGATACTTTAACTTGATCGTCTATCAAAAAACGTGTTTTGATATTATTATAAAATATACTTTATATATAAAATATTACAAACAGAAAAAAATACATCCATTCAGATCTAGGAGCTATTATAATACTCGTCCTCTAAATATGAGTCTCAATACCTATGGCAAAAGAGCATAATTATAAAACAAAATGCATCTGTTTTTTAATATTAGCCACCAACGAATATGATATTTACATTATTTTAAATTAAAAGTTAGATAGTAAGTCTTTTATGCATCATAAACCTGAAAAACTTTGGTCTCTACTCAGATATGTTTGTTAAAACACAAATAAAACTAATATTAAAGAAAGTTCACTTAAATCTATTAATCATTATTTATTTGCAAATACATTAAATTATTTCTAGAATCTGTGTTTGCTCAAAGTAGAATTATGTGTCATCCCGTAAGTTTGTTTGTTATGGGTTTTTATTGTTAAGATTTCATGTTCTTTTTGTTTTTTTATCAATATTTAATTCCATTGTTAATTATTGGTAAACGCTATTATTAATGTTAACCCTCTTAAACGGCATATTTGTATAAATATTACTAAGTGTTCAGTAATTTTTGTAGTTATTATTAAAATGTTGCAACTTTGGATTTAATGTATTGTCGTCACATGGTATATTTACGAAAAACATGATTTTATATTTGTTGAATTCTTTTGTTATTTCAAATGTAATAAATTAAAATCAATAAAATTGTAAATTATAAACCATTAGATTGTAAGTGAATTTTATACAGCTAGATTGTAGAACAAAACTTATAAAGGCCTACTTGATAATTTAATATTACTCAGAATAAATTTAATAATCAAAATAATTGATACAAAAACAATAATCAAACAAAAAACTTTCACGTATTTTAGTAACCTCAGTGAAGTCAAATAACAAAGGTTATTGTTTTATAATTGCATTGTAAACACGTAATTAAAAGAAATACAATTTAAAAAAACAGAAAAACAGAGATGTTGATTGATAAATGCCAACGCCTACTTAGTTTAATGTATAGATAAACTGTTAATGTATCATTTATTTTTGTAATTAAATAATCAGATTAAAAGACGTTTAAATAATTTTATATGAACGGTATAATTTTTATAAATCATATAGCACTTATATCAAAGACATTTGTTTACTAGAATCAAATCAAAATCAAACTGTATTAATACAACAATATCCTTTATACTGGTCTGGTTAAAAAGTGTTTGTTTTTCTGTAGCTAATTACAAGTATTTTTACAAACGGAAAGATTACAACAAAATAAATACCAAAACAATTTCGATATGGGATTCAGTTCATTACTTTTTGCATTAAATTACCTAAATGATTACTTGAATTAAATATACCATCCTACCTTACAAATTTCACATTAGTAACTTTAACCTCACATTAACAGCTAAAAGTACTCTACAGTAACGTAAATTTTCTAAAAACAGAGCCTTTCCCATTTGAATACGACACACATACAGATAAAATGTCAATTACCTCGGGTCCTTGCAAATATTGAATCCTACTCGCCAATATAATGAAATTACAACGCAATAAAAAGTTACTGTCTTAGCTAAATTCATATTTAAACTGGCAAAGAAAGCTGAATCCCTAGGCAGCTTTTGTGAAGCGAGATATTTTAATTGTGCAACTGTTAATTAACCAGTGCATGACTTTGTAGCATTCTTCTCCAAAACATAGAGGGAATTACAAAAGATAAGTGATTTGGTTAAACCGATATTTCATCCTTATCGGTGATGAACTAACAACTCTATAAACTTGTTTAGAGAAAAAAACGAAACCTTTATAAGATTTATAATTGTCTGCCGGTATGCCACATTAAATTTCCTCCAGAATTGATAAAGGTATCACAGAAAACTTTGTTGTTATAGAGCAAGCTAACTTGTGTAAATTAATTTAATAAGAATAAGCCAATTTAATTTTATAGATTTTGGCTGATAAAGTTTAGTACTCCCGTAAATAAATATTTCATAATAATTTGGTTGTTAGAAAGCGTATAATATGTTACTATGTGAAAACACCAACGATTTTAAAACCACATTTAAATAATGTTTTAGTATATGGTTTCCAAGATATTCCCACCCCCATTTCTGCCAAAAGTACTGCAGCTAAAAATTGTGATACAAATCAATATTAGGTCTGTTTATTTAGAACAACTATAGAAAGTCTGAACTTTTCTAGAAAAATGATACAAACGTTGCTTCTTTACATGGAAGCTCTTTTTACAGAAATACTGTTGCTGAAATCGTGAATAAAACACTAATGTTAGAGCTTTTGTGAACAGCATTGAAAATCATTGATTTTTTTTTATCAAAGCTGTGTACAAAAGGGCTTTATTTAGGAGTCGCCATTTGCATTCACTCGTTCTGACCAATAAAAACATTATTCAGTCAAACCATTGTTACATTGAATATAATATGGAATGGTGATAGTAAAGGGAGGATGGGCTCTTATGGGACTACGTCTTTTGAATCAGGTTGTGACTCAATAATTAATTAATTAAGTAAGTAACTTTATTATTAAATTGTTTGTATAACATAAACAATATGATTTTCACCTTCAATTGTAAAACAATATGATACGAAAATTAATTCACTATTATAAATTCACAAAAAATATAAATTAGTTTAAACAATTTATTCCTAATTTTTTTTAACAATTTGTTATTAAATGACTAGTAAAACAACTTAATAAAGTAGACCTAATCTCTAAAGTCATATTTAAAATTAGTTTTTCGGCGAGGAGTGTGTAGTGTATATTTGAAAAATAAAGCAAATGAAATAAATTACAATATGTTGCTTTCATGTTCAATATGAAGTAGGCCTAGGCTATATTTAATAAACTGAATGCACAACTCTTCATTATCGTAATGGTAATCTGATTAGACATGCATGATATATGATTACTAATTCGAACACTATTTGTTCTTAAAAATTGCAATTGGCAAATACATTGTGAAAACACGATTTATCTAGATTTCAAATGAAAAATGAATTAAAATCTGATTAAGCTAGAAAGCGGTAATTGGTCTTAACAATTTTGTAATTACTTTTCTACGTGTAAGTCTATGTCTTTGGGTCACAAGTAATGGAAAGCTTATATAATTTTAGAAATACCACATTTTTAGCTTATAAATACATTTTTATAATTTTTTTATAGATACTAACAAGCATACGTTTGACATTTTTAGTTAAAGAATTATTATTCCCAACACTACTAAACTTCCTTAATTATTAACTGAAACCCGTTGGCAAAACAGCTGGTTCACGCACTTCATTATTTGCACACGGTTTACTTTGCGCACTGTTCTTTGCGCACGCTACAGTGAAACAGTGTCCAAACAGCTATTCAAAACAAAGTAAAGTGTTACAACTTTGTCATAACCTGAATGTTTGTTAAGAGCGATAGGTTTATTTGAGTTTTAATTCAGTTTTTGACAATAAAACAAACTGAAGAAATGGATTACTCTGATAGAGATAGTTTAAAAAATAACACACCACCTGAAATTTGTGATATATCTAGAGAAGTGACAATGAATTTGCTACCAAATAAATCAAGGTGAAATATGAGAAGCAATATAAGTTATTAAAATCTTGATATAAGTTATTAAAATCTCCATGACGTAGCTAAAAATGTACGTATGACAACTGAATATGTATGTCAGAAAAAAAGAAAGCTGTAAAGCCTTTAACTTTACGCAGTAATTTTTCAATGCTAAAAACAACAATAAGAGTCAAAGGAAAAATTTAAATATTCCAGGTTAACAAACTTATTACGCTTTTGAAGCAACAAAACGTAGGTTACAAAGAAAACAAAAATCAAAAATATTTTGTAATGACGACATTAAAACCTTTCTGTTTGAAGCTACAGATGATTTGCATTTAGGCTACTTTGGAAATTTGTTTTGATTTTTGGCATTGCTGGTGCATGTCGCAGGGACGAACTGTCAAAACTGACTGTCAACGATGTAGAGGATAAATAATCACTTTTAATAGTAAACATACCAAATACCAAAACCAACAAAGATAGTACGTTTACCATCGTAAATGACAAGAACCATGGCTTACAGTTTTTAAGTATTTATCGAAAATACATCAACTTCAGACCCCCAAATGCAAGTACAGATATAATTTTTATCAGATATCAAAAATTATTTTGTATAAACCAAAACGGTCGCATAAACACGATTGCAAAAATTATTAATGAAATAGCTACCAGATCCAGCATTGTACACAGGCCATTTATTTAGACGTAGGCCTACTTCAGCAACACTGTTAGCAAACGTCGGTGGAAGCGTCAATCAACTAAAACGTCATGGAGGTTGGAAAAGCGCTTCAGTTGCTGAGAACTACGTTGAAGATGCTACAAATAAAATTTTAATATCCAACAAAATCCTAGGACAGTCTACCTTTGCCGTACAATCGAAGCACATAATATGGAAACATCAACAACATCAAGTTTAATCATTAAAAATAATGACAATTGCACATGCCATACAACAATCGTTAATAACATAAAGTATAGAGGGATTATATTACTTAGGCCTACATCTTATCATGAGACTGTAATTATTATAGTCAAATTATGTTATTATAATCTTAGTATTTATTACTTTTCCTCACAATGTCTTTATGTTATTTTGCAATACAAGTAGTTGATGAGTTAAAATCCAAAATTCATCAAAAATCCAAGTAAACTAAAGTGTTGGGGAAAATCTTGTGTGTATTACGAGCGCAAATAGTCACTTAGCTTCGCTTCGTACGGCTACTTCTCTTTCTCGTGCGGCAATGATCTATTTTGCCCTCTTGTTACACAAATAGCTATTTTTACATTTGCAATGCCAATTTTTTTCTGTTAAGATACAAAATTCAACATCAAAGAATTTTTACCAGTATTTTTCCTAACAAGAAAATGTATGATAGAATTAAATATTTTTTCTAAAATGGGGCACATTCTGTAGATATTTAAACTATAATGTGCGCTACTAGTAAAAAAAGTGACTGACAATATATAAAAATGCTAGATGGAGAGTTGAGATTAATTTATTCTGAATAATGGTAAATTTATCTGCAAGAACATAATAAATTAAATCAAGAAATAATGTAAAGTGTAAGTCGTATTTGGAACTTATGTCTTATCAAAAGCTGCCAAAATGCAAATACGCATATTTTTACAGTGATGATTTTTTGTGTTAGTTAAATAAAATTATAACAATAATTTCTACAATCAATATTTTACTTATTGATATTTTCATTGTTTTATGTTTCATTTTAAATATAGCTAACTTTTTTTTAAGATAAAGATATATACCTTTTTTATGTGTTACAGAATTTGACACTGTAAACTATAATGAATTGCTACAAGTTTTAACTCATTAAAAACATAAAGAATATGTGATTAAAGTATACAAGTTAGGTTGGATTGTGCGGAAACATGCGCTGATATTACATCTTGATTATATAAATTAAGAAAATGCTGATTATAAGATTCTTAGATCTTGAAAATGTAGTGCAACTTCGTATACCGGTATTTAATTAAATTAACCCTTGCTGAGGAAGCGTGTAAGCAGGTAAATACTGCAAATTAAAAATATAAGTTCATAGTGAGAAGAGTAAGTAGGTCATATTGTACCTCAGGCGGCACACAAGATGACAACAATGTCTTCAAAAAGAGTTCCGTAATAATAAAAATTATTTTGTAAGAATGTGAGTTTAAAAAGTTTTTAGTCATTTGTAAGGTTTTTGGGATTAAAATTTATCTTGTATTTGAGTTACGATGACGAACATAGTTTATAGATCAATGTAGTAAGTGTGAAAGGTAATATTTATATTCTTATCATACGTCAAACTTAAACTAAAAATAAAATTTGATTTATGAGGAATGTACTATTATATGTATAGAGGTTGTGTTTAATGTACCGGTAATTATTTCAATTTAAAATCAACTAAAAAATGTATTCTTTCTACAAACTTCTAATTAATACTTTGAAGAGACTTATTCATACAGAAGGAAAACAAAAGAAGATATTTATATTTTAAAATAAAATAATGTGACTTAATTACCTTTAAATATACCTTTATTTATACGTATTTTCTTCTTTTTTTTGTCGTTCATAAACAAATCACTTTTGTGTTTACTACTGTATTTCCAGAAATAAATCCTTTTTATATTGTGAAAGGAATTGTATATTGTGAAGGACTATTTATAAATACAGTTTAGTTAAGCCATAAGATATTCTCAAAACAGATCTGGTAATACTTGCAGGAGAAATAAATTAACACAAAAAATCTTCGTGTAAATAACTCAAGAATATACATTTTTTACAAACATAGTTTACTAGGAATGCCTGGAGCATAAAACGTCGAAGCCACATGAGCTTGAACCCAACTGTTTCAATCAAATTATTTAATAATATAAATTTAAAAACGTTTTGAATACAATTTTAGTTTTTTGTATTAGTCGATATATTGGTATAATTCTCTGTTAGCACTACCACAGCTACCGTCGTGGATGCAGATAATACTTACAACTTTTTTAAAATACAAACTAAATATATGTAATTAATTTGACAATTCGAATTTTCTACATTACTTATTTCTTTTTTACTGAAACTTATTTTCTTTAAAATTCATTTGCATACTTAAAATTAACTGTAATTCCGGGAAAGAAGACTTCACCCAGTTATAAAAATCCTTTATAAATAAGGATATAATAACAAACTAAGAAATCAGAAGTCTAGATATCATCGGAATGAAAATTTTGAAAGATTAGGTTTTTGGGGTTTTAATTGGTCTTTAAAAAGGTAAACTACATAGTGTTATAGACCAAATAATTGTGAGTTAAGAAAGTGTTTAGGCAATTGGTTTCAAATAAACCCAACTATTTTGAAAGGAAATTGTCAAAAGTAAGTTTTTGAATGAAAATTTAGTTGTTGTTTTTAAAGAAATTTCAAATGTAAACATGTATTGCGTCCTACAGATCTACTAAAAGTAAATTTACAAAAAGTAAAAGTTTTGATTTACTTAGTTTTATTTCAATATTGTGATAATAAATCTAAATGACGCAAGTTAAAAAAATATTACCACAATCAGTTTAACCTTTAATGCAAAAAATTTGAGCAAAAATTGTTAACTGTATTAAACAATCTCCACCTTGACCTAAATTATTAATTTCAGGGTATAGAAAAACCTTATATCTAAATATTACAACTGGCAATGTAGTTCTACTGGAAATACATAATTAAATTAAGGTCAAATCTGAGATGTTTTAGATGTAAACTTTTGTCATATCTAACCATTTTAAAATGACCATGATTTTTAAAGTTTATATTCCAATTTTGTTGTTTATCAACTTAATGGGTAGGAGAAAATAAATTGTTTAGATTATGTATTGTATATTTTAATAAATGCCAGTTTAAGTGAACATTTTTTATTTATCTTTGTGTTTTGCCTTACTTGACTGGAGATATTTACATATTCTGAATACCAAAATTCCTTGTACTGCTCGCAGTCCTGTTTTGATTACTCGGTGACGTACGTTTCGCCTATTTTTTCAGGCATTTTCAAACTGTTTAGACATTACAAAAAAAAAAATGATTTGCATTTGTTTAGTGCGCGTTAAAAAAAACTATAAATCATACATAAACACCCCACAAACATTAACACAAAAACACAAACACACGTGATGGGGCACGAATATGCCGATGTAGTTTATTTTAAAATAGCAACGCGCACACGTGCACTCTGGCCAGTACTTGTCAGAAAGGGCGTTTTTTTATAAACGGTTTGAAAATGCCTGAAAAATAGGCGAAACGTACGTCACCGTATAGAGCGTGATCAAAACAGGACTGCGAGCAGTACAAGGAATTAAGGTATTTATGTGAAAATTTGTATCAATTTGAAATGAACTTGTAAGACAGAACCTAGCATTTAAAATAACATTAGGACCTAAAGATTTTTGAAATGGTTTTTATATTGTAAATAGCTTTTGCTATTTATTTAAAGTTAAATTATAATGAGTTTGATATTTACCACAATGACTGAAATCAAAGAACTTGTATTTTAGCATTCTCAGTTGTGTGATGATCTAAATGGAAAAGTAAATTATTTTTATAATTTCGTTTTAGCCAAGTAATTAAAAATATTAAATTACTTAGCTAATTAAAGTCTTTAACTGACATGTTTAATAAAGAAAATATAAATATAACATGTCAGTCTCATTTAATTATTTCTTGAAGTTTTTAAAATAGTGTTAAATTACTGAAAATTTAGTGAAATACCCAGTTAGCTCTATTTAAAAATGATCGTTTTATGTAATCGGCTTTAAGTACGTGAAAGTTAAATGTTTAATATAATCTTGTATTTTACTTCATTAACTTGTAACATACATTTAATAACATCATCGAAAGATTTTCTATATCGACTAGTTTCATTCAAATTTGTCGACTCAATTGCTAAGAAACAAAATTTACAAAGTTGTTGTCCGTAGAATTTGTAAATTGAACGTTGCTTTTTAAACAGAAAAGTACACTTTATTTCCAAATTACTTTGTTTAGTCTCTGAAAGCTTTTAAATTGTTGCCATCTGAGGAATTCCACATCACTTATTGCAAGTTGTCTAACATTAATCTTTACAAGGCAAACATTGATTGATGGTCCACGGGAAGCGCTATCCAAGGAGTAAATACAACTTGGTTTACACTTAAATGTATTAAATAAATTGTATTACTTCCTGACCTTCCTTTGTAAGCTCTTTGTATGTAAATACTTTTTAAAACTTAAGTCAGAAAAGAAATACCACAAATTAATTTCCTGATTATTATGCTTCAGATTATATGTTGTTGGTTTTGAATCTTATTTAAAACTGCATTTTTATATTTTACTGAGTTGAAGTTCTGTATATTGTTTAAAGCAATTATCCAAATTTATAAATTATATTTTGCTTTAAATTTACACCTTTTACCCACAATAATTCAACTGGCTTGGTATTTTCTATGTACGTAAGTTTTCACTTTAAAATATCCAGAATAAATTGTGTAATGTATAAGTTATAGCAAAAGGCATAGCCTTATAACCATTTAAATCAAATGTTTAGAAATAATATTATTTTTAACTGTTCCTCGAAAAAAAAATGTAATTTAAATATTGATCCATCAAATTTAACTATTATTTATATAGTATTACAATATAATCTACGTTTGCATTTAAATTCTAATCGTAATTCACTAAAAAGCATTTATTAAAAGTTTATATTTGAAATACTAAATAAGTCTTCTGCATAAGTTCAGCTCTTTCTGTCTGTTATTGTTTTTTTATGGATAGGAATATGTTCTTTGAATCTAGCTTTGAATGAGCGTCCTGTTGAGCCATTTTATAGCCATGTCTGCGGAAAATGTTGCTAATAGGACGATCTAGATTTCTGTTGAATCTCATAGAGATGTATTTTGGTTTTTTTATAGTTGAAGCTGGTTTTCTTTATGTGTTTAGTAACTACTTTATCTATTGAAGTGGGATCGTACCCATTGGATATTGCGATTTGTTTTATTGTAGTTATTTTGTTGTTGAAGTCTTCTAAGTTCATAGGCGTGTTGATAACGCTTTGTACGAAGCTGTTGTACGCTGCCAGTTTGTGTGATATCGGATGTTAAAAGTACTCTGTATTGTATGGTTGATCTGTGTCAGTTTTCTGAAAATTTCAAATATATGTTTATCCTCAATACTGGTGATGGTCATTTCAAGAAAGTTTAGGCTGTCGTTTGTCTTGATTTCAGTGGTGAACTTAAGTGTGGGGGGGACGTTGTTTAAGAAGTTGGTTAATTTATTAGTTTGTCTCTCTGTTCCTCCAAACAGGCAAATTAAACCATCTATGTATCTATGATAATATATTATTTTTTAGTGAATGGGTTTGTCTGGCTGATAATATGTTTGTTCTCTATTTCATTGAGGAAAATTTCCGCCATTACACCAGAGAGGGGGGAACCCATTGCTAGACCTTCATTTTGCAAGTAGATTTTGTTGTTGAAAGTAAAGTAATTTTGTGTAAGACAGGTCGTTAGTAGGTCGATTAGCTCTTTTCTCACCTCTGTGCTAAGTTTCCTGTGAACTTTTAGGTTTTATTTTAGGATTGTTTGTTTGATTGGGACATTCGTATATAAATTGGATATATGAAATGAGAGCAGTATTTGGCTGTTTAGGAAGGGTGTGTCTTTAATTTTCTTGATTAAATCTAGGCTGTTCTTCCAACTATGGTTATTTGTGAATTTATTTGTTTATAGTGCGTTCTAGGAACTTTGCTGTTTTGTAAGAAGTACTAAAATTTACTAAAAAATTTACTATTGATCTAATCGGGTGGTCTATTTTGTGTTATATTGGTAAAGCTCGTAAATTTGTTGCACTGGGTTTTATCATCTTTAAAAATTTTGTTTGTCCGTCGTCCAAAATGTGTTTGCAATTATTGATTTACGTTTGATCGTTTAGTGAAAATCGTTAGTTGGATCTTTCAGTATTTCAGAAATATTATTATTGGTGAAGAAATTTTCGGATTTGGATATGTAATCAGATTCATTGATAATGACAAGTGAATTACCTTTATCAGCTTAAATTGTGATAGTCTTGTTGAGAGCAATCTTGTTTTTAATGCTTTTAGCAGTAGACATTTCTATGTTATTCACATTACTTGGGGTTGTTATTGGTCTGTTGACATTAGGTAAAGCTTTATCAGTGATGACTCATCTTATCGTATGTTGCTTACCTCTAGGTAGTTTCTGGATTGTTTCTTCAGCTTTAATAAGAGCAGAGCAAATGTCATCTCGTTTATTAACTAAGTTATTTAAAAAAAATTTATTCAACAAATCCAATTCCGTACTGTCGAATTATTACATTCCACGATACTAGTGTCAGCGTCACCAGCAGCAACTTGTGCATTAACAAGAGGGATGGCAGGAATATAAGCATATCAATGCCACGTGCTAATGTAATATATAAAAGTTAATTTTTGTTCAAAAAAATATTCTAAGTTGGTCAATCCCACCCTGGTGACCCCCACCCTAGAATGAAACTCTGTACCAGTCTTGGATAAATAGGTAACATTTATTTTGTTGGCCAACCTTAATGCTAAGTAAAACTAAACAATAAAAAATAATGGCATTTAACAATTTGCTGAGACGTCTCTCTTATAATAAATTTAAAAAACTGTTAGAATGTTGACTAAAAATCCCTGGAGGGTTGTAGTTCCAAAAATTTGCTATAGCGCACCTCCAAATTAAATTAAATTATAAAAGACATTTATTATATATTAACTCTTAAGAAAGCCAGCAATATTTACACAACCTATTCAAAAAACAATTTATGAGAAATGTTCACTGCAGATTTAAGTACAACTTTATTGTATAGTTCATAGCTATGTTTTGAACTGATAATTAGTAATTTGAGTGTAACTACTTTGAAACACTAGGCATTGTCGGCGAAATTAAATAGAAAAGAGTTGCATTGGTGGTCTGAAGGTAATGTTATTTTTTTTTATTGCAGAAGAACATATTTAACTCTCCATCTTGCACCAGTTATACACTGCATGTAAAACAAAAGAACATGGTTTTAGCAATTATGGTAGGTTTTAAAACCAAAAACATTGTGAACAGACTTTAGGCTTAAAGAGTTTGCCTTTATATTATTCTGATAAGTGTTTAACAAGTAAGGTTGATAATAATTGTTAATTGGTAATTCAAGATTTAACATTGGTTAACCTGTTACCATTTGTCATGTTAAACTTTAACAGCTGTTACCACATGTTCATGCTTTCAACACATGTTAAACTTTCAGAATGCACATGTTCATATGTTCATATATTTCAGACTTTCCTCAAAACGGAATGACCATAAGATAATAAGTTATACAACTTTACTTTACTTTACTTTATGACTTTAAAGTTATAACAATATGATTACACAATTTGCTTTAGCCTAGACTTAGGTTTGAATTTAGGCAAGAGTTACACTAGGTTGTACTCCAATTGTACTTAAAGAATCAAAATTGAATTAGATAAATATTTAAATATACACTTAATAATTTTGAAATATTATTGATAATCTTGAAGGTAAACTTAACTTGATTGGCAATAACTTACAAGGCTAATGTTTCATAAGCAAAAATGAACACGCTAAGACATTTTTAATTGGTTATATTGCTATGGACATACCTGGAGTTTTGTTGAATAGGCTTTAAGTATAAAGCATGTTATTTAATAGCACACTGTCGTTCAATAACACACGACTTTAACATTTACAATTTAATTACCGAACAGGTTAAGGTTTTTGAACAGCATTAAGAGCTAAACGCAAGGCGTCTCTTCTCAGATCGACAAAAGGAAATAAAAATGGCTACTTTAACTGAATCACATGCCCCGTCTAAAGTTGGTCCAGGGCGCATGACTGCTTTAACAGCTAGTGTCTGTTGAGTGGTGCCGCCTTGCGGGATAAAAGGAACTACTTAGGCTTGCATTGTTGGTCGGTAATACAGAATGTATTTGACAAACGTAATAGCTCTGGTGGCGCACGACTTGAATAACGGCACAACTTCTAGACTGCACTCGACGATCACTGAAACACAACTAACTTCTTTCTTTTTTTTTTTTAAAGGGGAGTAATGCTCTTACGCAGACCTCTCAGCCAGCCTGAGAGGTATTGTGGGACTCGATCCGCTGCCGCGCGGACCCACTACCCACTAAACTATCCCCCTCTCCCCAAACAGCTCACAGGGGAGGAGTAACAGCGTTTAGGAAATATCCCTAATGACTGAAAGAGTCAATCTGAAACATAACAAAATCTCATTAATGGTATAGCGGTGGCGGCTTGAAGATGTCTCTACTCGAGACCAGCCATCGACGGCAACGGCTCCGATGAAGGCACGATCCCGAGAACGAGTGAAGAAGTCGGGCTGGAACAGAAGAAGAAACGTGAGAAAATCATTCTCCGAGACCGGGCCGGCAGCAGAGCAGTTTGACCCGTACCTAAACAGCACTGGCAGATGGATCCCGGAGCTACGATGAAGGCCCGACTCGAGTTTCGAAGTGAAGAGCTGACTGGCTGGAACAGAAGAAGAAACGTGAGAAAATCATTCCCCGAGACCGGGCCGGCAGCAGAGCAGCTTGACCTGTAATTAAACAGCACTGGCAGAGGGATCCCGGAGCTACGATGAAGGACCGACTCGAGTTCCGAAGTGAAGAGGTGACTGGCTGGAAGAGAAGAAGAAACGTGAGAAAAACATTCCCCGAGACCGGGCCGGCAGCAGAGCAGCTTGACCCGTACCTAAACAGCACTGGCAGAGGGATCCCGGAGCTACGATGAAGGCCCGACTCGAGTTCCAAAGTGAAGAGCTGACTGGCTCGAACAGAAGAAGAAACGTGATAAAATCATTCCCCGAGACCGGGTCGGCAGCAGAGCAGCTTGACCCGTACCTAAACAGCACTGGTAGAGGGATCCCGGAGCTACGATGAAGGCCCGACTCGATTTCCGAAGTTAAGAGCTGCTAAAACAGGTAATACAATGAGTTAGCGCTTGAAGAAATCGCTACCCGCAGCCCGACCGACAGTCGGACTACCAGGAGAACTCTCCAATGAAGGCGTCCGCCAGCGACGATGAGTGTGCGTCCGTTAGTCGTGTTTGATGTGAAACGCTCCCCGTGATAAAACCATCCTCGGAACTCCAAGGGCCGTCCGAAAACTTCACTGGACTTGTCTCTCGAGAAAAACAGAAGAAGGCACTACCCCGGGTCCTGCTGTGTTGTGTAGTCGTCCGTGTCCTGAAGTGAAGTGTTGGGTGATTTTAACGTCTTTCTCTCACTTCCGCTCTTTATATGGGGTCTATCAGCCAATCAGAGAGAGTCACGTGAAAGCTTCAGCTAATCAGAGAAAAGTAGGTCGAAGGCTCAGCCAATCAAATGTGAGTTTAGTTATGAGTAATGGGGAAAACCCAGAGTTCAGTGATAAGTAATTTAAAACAACCCAGAGTTCAGTGCTGACTCATTGGAAAAACCCATGATTGCGCCTTGTCTTGTTGTTTTCATTTGAGAAAATTGTTCTTGTCGAACGGTCACCTTCATATGCAGATCAAATATCTGCAGATTTCTTTCCTCTTCTCTTGTGCTCACCCTTTTAGGTGACATATTACAGGCAAATAGAAGAAAAGTAGACCAAAGTGATTTTTTATACTAAGAGTATTTTATATTTTAATAGTTTTACAAATAAAGACGAAAATTTAGATTTTTTTTTCATGAAATTATCTTCAAAACTAAAAACCATAAGAAACAACCAATAGGACCTTTTTTTGAAGAGAATTTACACTAGTTTAAATTTATTTAAGATTAGTTTTTCGCTAAACTCAATATTTACCGAAATATTTAAGAAAAATTGTAAAATAACCTTTATATTACTCCACGAGCCCCTCCCCCCCCCCCCCCCTTTGGGGAATTTTAGTATTTTATACAGATTACTCGAATGAGTAACTATTCCAATATTCAAAATCTCGGAATTTTGTCTGCATGTTTTTTCTAAGTAGAATGTACAATTTTACAAATTAAGCCAAAAACCGATATTTTAAATTTTTTTATGTTTTCCTCAAACTATATCTTCCAAAATGTAGCAACTACTAGAAAAATGAATAGGACCTTTTTTGAAGATAATTTACTTTAGTTTAATTTTGTAAAGAGTTAGTTTTTTGCTAAACTCAATATTTCCTATCTGTTATTTAAGGAAACGTGTAAATAATACCTTTGATCGCTCCCCAACCTCCTATTCACCTCCCACCTTCAGGAAATTTTAGTATGCTGTACAGGTCGCTCGAATGAGCAACATGCCAAATTTAAAAACCTCGGAACTTTTTTATCCTATTTTGGCTAATTTGATCCGACTATGGAACTTATGAGATATTTTAAAATCTATGAAAATAAACTTTCAAACATTATAAAATTTAGTAAATATTCATATTATAGAAATTAAACAAATGAAAATATAAATACTTATAAGGTTTTTTGGAAATGGTGAATGAAATATCGGGTAACAAGAGGAAAAATTAATCTTTTCCTATTGGGAAATTTCAAAGTGTATTGTGTTAAATTCGAATGTATGTAAGGACATTGCAACTGACTTTAACGAATTTTTGCCAAGGTAGGTCATAATGTTTCTGCAGTTACCGATTCTAATGCTACTACGGTAATAATTGAAGTCGACTTCAGGGCTGACGGAGATTTTAGGATGGATGAAAAGACAATTTTGCACTATATCAGCAGATTTCGAGGTGGGTCTACTTCCTGGTACTTTAAAATCGCTTTTAAAAAGCTATTTTCTATTTTCTTGTAAAGCCATTTTATCATATCATAAACTTAAGAACTGATTTGGATAAGTTTAAGCTAGCAGAAGCATTTAAACTAGCGAAGGTTGTTCCTCTATACAAGGCTGGCGATTTGGCGAATTTAGGTAATTTCCGTCATATAAAAAAAAAAAAAAAAAAATAGTGTCATACTTAATTGCTAATTGCTATTCTTTTCTGTGTGCATGTAAAGTGTGGATGTAAAGTGTGGATGTAGAAAGGACATTCATATCTCAAATGCTTTATTTGATTTAAATAAAAATATTAATGAAGAAATCAATGACAATAAGAAAAGTATCATAGTTTCTTGGTTTAGCTAAAGCTTTCGATTCGGTAGGTAGACAAATATTACTTAATAAATTAGACTTAATCGGGTTTAGTGGTTTATGGTTCGAAAGCTATTTGTCGAATAGGAAATAAATTGTGTCATTGTGTGGAATAAATAGTGAACCTCACCCTGTGGAATATAGCGTCATCCGGGGGGTCAACGTTAGGACCTATTCTGTTATTGAATTACAGTATGTAAATAATTCATCTAAAATCAATATTGATTAGAACTTTTACCTATTTGCGGACGATACGGCCATTTTATTCGAGGGTAATAGTTTGGAAGAAATACAAGGAAGGTTGTAAAGGATCTGTCGGTAGTGACAAAATGTAATATCCTTAACATGTCTAAAACAAAGTACCTTCCTATAGCCCTTAGGTTCAATAGTGACTGTCCTTCTGAAAGTATTAAATTGCCGTTGTGTGTTAATTACACAAGCAAGCTCTGTGGCTGTGGTAACATTGATGGAGTTGACTCCTACAATTACTTGCGTGTCTTGTTTGATAAACGATTAAAATTGGACGGCACATTTTGACAATTTGAATCGTAAATATAGAAAGTTAATCTACGTATTTACAAATTTTATTGAAATATTATACTTTTATGAAATAGGGCAGTTGTACTTTGCATATTGGACATTTTTCCTTTGGGGGGGCGGGGGGGGGGTAATAGTTTGGAGATGCGCCTGCAAATCCATTCTGGCTCCCTTAGATGTCATTCACAGATCTGTTATGAAGATGACACTGCGTAAACCAAAAATACATCCATACGATGAGCTGTATGACTGTTTTAACGTATTTAATATCAGACAACTTTTTATAAAAACTCTTAACTATTTTTCATAAAAATTCAAATTCCATTTTCCCATTTTACACGTCATTCTTTAAGCAGTGAGTATACAAAGAGACAGGCTTTATAAATCTGTAGCCACGGATAATGCATAGGCCTAGTTTGTATTACAGATGATTTTCCGTAATTTTCCAAGAAATCTGAGGCAATTTCAAAATTATAAAGTTAAAGAATATTAAAAGCAAGTTTCTTTATGGTTACGGTAAGTAGGGATTGATTATTGTGAGTCCGTCATTTTTTTCGGAGTATGTATAAAGTTATGTTTATATGTCGTTCTTTTTATCTTTTTATTTTTTATCTGGCGTTCTACTTCTGATTCTTTGTAAGGGTATTTTTGTGTGGGCACTGCAGTGATGTTGTTGTTCTAGTGCTGATCTTATTTACAATTGTATATTTTTAAATTGTGTTCTTTCTCTCTCTCTCTCTTATATTTCCAAACTAATTATTATTGTAAAGCTGTGCAAGACTCATGTCTACGCACATTCCCCGTCTATTTGTGTGCACTAATCCATAGACGTATATTTTGTTTTTTATTTTATGTAAAATTTGATTTATGCAATAAATAAATAAATAAGTAAATATATATTTTTTGTAAGTAATGCATATATAGAGAATTTATTGCTTATAATTATTTACTTGTCCACGCATTATTAACTAAACATAGTTCTATTAAAGTGATTTATTTATTGAGTTTAAATTAAAAGCACTTCTACTCAATACAATAAAATTAATTGTTCCTAATTAGACATAGTAGGAATAGAAGTTTAAGTAAATATAATTTACGAATTTAAGCAATAAATACCTTACATTATAATACAATTAATTGGACAAATATCACATGTTCTTATCTATTTTGTACAATTTATAATAATTAAAAATTATTTTTTATCTGAAAAGCATAATTCATAATTCATAAGCATAATTATTCATCCTCCACAAGTTCTCCACAAAAATAGGCTACTATGAAAAATAAAAGTTTAGTCAATTAATAAAGTATATTATTTTTATTTATCTAATATTGTAATAGATTTATATAAAAATATTATTGATTGCCAACTATTCGTTTAAAAAAATCTATTCATAAATTAATATATTAATTTTACTTACTTATTTTGATTACTAAATTAAAGTTTAATGTTTATTAATCAAATTAATGACAGTTTAATATTTTATAATTATGGGCAGACAGCTACTTATTTTACAAGAGTATAACATTTTTACTTTCGTATTATTTAGAAATTGGTGTCATTGCTATTGAAGATAATAATAACAGAAAGTTAACCACAGATTTTAATGACTATTGATCACAGTCAATAATTAAAAAAATACATTGTGCAACTTACGAACAAGTCCATTGTAATTGAATAAACAATTAAAAAGATTCCTCTTCTAATGAATGTTTACTGTTTGTAATTAACTCAGAGTAAACTGTACCCTGATGGTTTCTCCGTATACAGTTCGTCACATTCTGTTTTGTAATTTACATTATGCAAACACAGCTGTTTCATTACAAACTGAATGTACATCATTGTTTGTATGTTATGCATACGTTGCTTGAAATGCAATGCCTGCCTGATCTGCATTCTAGCCTTTACACAAACTATATCGTTTTCTTAAAAACATAATTACTTAGCCTAATAATTGAGATAGGAGAGTTGAGTATGACCTACCAAGTTGAAGTAGCACATTTACTTTTAAACAATAGTTTGGACAGATCCAATTATAGAAACTTCAAAGAAAAATTCTTGTATGTTTTGTTGAAAGTATGTCATAGAATCATAAAAAATTACTGTCAGTAACTAGTAGATCTTAGTTTTCTTAACCTAAGTATTCTTTCATATTCCAGACCTGATTACCAGATTGGTATTAAAATAGAAACTACCACACAAAAATATGTTTTAATGGATTTTATTTGTTTAAAGTTATGTGAACATAGTTTTTGTAATTTTGAATCTAACTTATTTTATTACCCCTTTTTAAATAAGTTTAAGGTTACTTGGAAGGTACCATTGTAACTTTGGCTCTTAATATTAAACTTTGATAAATAAATGACAAAATCGAATATTATGTCCCTGTCATTATATTTTAGAAAAATAATGTCTCTAAAACTACACAAAGCAATGTCTAAAAATAAAATGTTTAACTATTTCTTATTACCATGCTATTGAGGATACAGAATAATGGTTGTAGGCATAACTTTAGTTTTATTAAAATTCAACTTTTTAAACATCTTTGGAAACGTTTTGCATAATAGCGTGAGTGATTTTAAAATCAAATATGTAAACTATTAAAATTCTCTAATATGTCTGTACTTTGTCGTGTTTAAAAATTTACAATCCAATTAATTTTTATAAGTAATAATATAAAAATTTAACTTTTCTGTGTACTAAAAGTTATTTGAACATAACAATTCAGCATTCTCAGAGTATTACGGTCATTATCATAAAACATTCCTTACTGCACAATCCAAACATAAATTATGTTTTAAATATATCTTCATTTTTGAAACTCATTAGGATTTCACTGAGATACTAGACAGCTATTTGAAGAAGAAAAGACACATATGTATGTAGGCATACTTTATTTAGAGAAAACAACAGTATTATTCTATTAACCACAAATTGCAGTTTACTATGGAAACCGAATTAAATAACAGAATAAATTTTCTTGATGTGACTGTAACTAAAACATCTGATAAATTTCAATACAAAATATTTAGAAAAGAAACCACAACGGACATAACATAACAATACATTCTCAGTCATACCATCCATTCCAGCAAAAGATGGCAGCATACAATGGTTTGTACATCGACTTCTATCCATACCACTCTACAATAAAGATTTCGCAGAAGATTTTTTTTTTGGTTTAACGTCCTGCTGTTTTGCACTTATGGCTAATGAAGACGGGACCTACAGTTTTACGTGAAATCCGAACCACAGCCAACGATGTCTGTTAAGAAACCATTTAGAAAATTATTCGGGGTCAATGGGAATTGAACCCGGAACTTTTTCCATTGATGGTTGCCATGAAGATTGATAAAGCATTGACGCCTTAACAACCACGGCCATCGTGGCTATTTCGCAGAAGAACTAAACACTATTAAACATATGCTCGAACAAACGGATTCAATAGCCAAATTATTGACAAATTAGTAAGGAAACATAAGAAAACAATACCGAATAAGAAACATAACACTAAACAGAATGGAGCGGACAAAAGAAAATTGGTTGCCACTAACTACACCAATATACTACCTACAATTCTAAAAAACGGACTCAGTAAGCATACAATCGTCGTCACACACAGCACAAATAACAACATACAAAAGATATTACGTAAAAACAAAAACATACCTACAGATACAAAATCAGGCGTATACAAGTTGGATTGCAACGAATGTGATTGCTTCTACATCGGACAAACAGGCAGAACTTTCATGGAGCGCTATAAAGAACATTTGCCCAAAAACAATGTATATGCCAATAGATCGAAATTTGCTCAACATTTAATTGACAGCAATCACTTATACACTGATTTTGAAAAAAACATGAATCCACTCCACATTCAAAAAAAGGGTCAATTGATGAATGCAATTGAAAAATTTGAAGTTTACAAGGCATTCAATCAGTCACCTGACAACATACTCAATGAAACATTTTCATTATTCGAGACAGCTCTTAGATTCAATATAGACTGGGAAGGCCATCCAAGTAGTCTTAACCTTAGTCCCACCGCAACAATCAGTAGTCCGCGGACCGTACAGCAGTGCGCGCATAAAACAGTATGCCGACAATTAAGTGTACATGTGTATGTGTATTTTGTGTGTGTGTAATATTCTATATGTTTTCGTGTATGTTTTAATGTTTTGACGACCTCTGCGGAGATAAAACTGAAGATGGAGTTCCGACTTAAGGACAAGACAAGTGAAGTCACATGCCTGAACAAATAAGGTAATTTATTACTGCATATTAATTGTTATATGTTTTTGGACTGTATATGTATGTTTTCAATGCTAAATTAAAGCGTTTTAAAACTATAGATAGTTTGGGAATTTAAAGTTGTTAAGTCAAATTCAATTGCCATATTTTGATTTAAATTTCAAAAGTTTTAAAAGTTTTTACTCATTAAAAGTTTAGAAAGCTGAAGCTGCAAACTTCCTTCAACATTTATTTTTAAAGGATTGGATAGATACTCAGTCTGATAAATGAGACAAGTGGATATCGGTGTACATTAAGTAGGTCAGTTATTCTAATTGGTTGCTGATTGAGCTGGTTGCTGATCTTTGCAAAGTTGCTTCTTAAGAATGGCATCTTAAAAGTTTATCATAAATGCACATTTCTTTTCTCCTTGTTAACAAATTTCAATAAATAAATGATTATACTATCGGGATTATGACTTTCAACAAAAACGTTAAAGGAATTAACTTTAACGTTAAGTAATTAAAGTGTAACTGGAATAAAATAATACAACTTTTACAC
Organism: Philaenus spumarius; assembly: GCA_018207615.1. Lineage (NCBI taxonomy): Eukaryota > Metazoa > Arthropoda > Insecta > Hemiptera > Aphrophoridae > Philaenus > Philaenus spumarius. Next base: position 352,734 of record JAGFPH010000527.1, read on the forward strand.
ATAACAGTCAAATGTGTGACTGTAAACACATAGAAAATACGAACAAATTGTTTTTTACCAATTTAAACGTTAATAATATTAAAAAGACAGTATGTTGCCCACGTATAAAATCCATTGGCCATTTCAGTCAATACAGACTGAAAGTAGCCTGATATTGTTAATAAAAGAGCTTCCTGCACTAATGATCAAGAATAAAGGAGTCAATCAAGTACTGTCACAGCGAAAATATAATGTGGCAAATTGTTGCAAAACGAACTCTAATTGTTTGCCTTCAGCAACATCGGGGCTTGTACAGTAATATATTTTTGTATTCTTGTAAAATTCGCTTAATATGGTCGGTGTAAAACTTTATAGTAGATGATGTGTGTCTAATTTTCTTCTAAACACTGAAATCAACAATCTCCATTCGAATTTTTACATTCTACACACTCATATATTTTATATCATAAATTATAAATATCATATATGTCTTCAAGTTTCATCTTTCATGTATTTCATCTTTACATCTAAAAATATGTATCCAGAGTTTTTGTAATTTTTAAACTCAAACTTAAAAATGTCATAAAGAATTTCAATTACAAAATTTGAGTAATAAGACAATATTTAGAAAAAATATTGCCATGTTTTTTATTAAAAAATTGTAAACAAATATCGTAACAGAACAGTTTCTCAGAAAAAATATTCAAGCTAAAAAGTTTTAATGGCTAAACGAACTGCTTCACTCTTCTGCACTGTTAATGCAGACTCAAATTATGCAGACACCGAATTAATCAGTTGATAATATTTTTTTCATACATCCCATTTTTAGAAACAAAAACCAACCACTCAGAGAGTATATTACATACATATATGTTACTCTGGAAAGAACGGAGTGTATTTATTTTTGATTAAAAAACAGAATTTATAAGTTCTGCGTTATAAAACAATATTTGAAAATGTATAAGAATAAAAAATATGGAACTAGTCGAAATGGGGGACAAAACATAATAAAATGTTACAAGATAAAGAAAAATTTCTTTATAAATAAAAGAAAAAATTTGCTTGCAGCAATCCTTGGACTAGTCTGTAGTAATCTATTGTGTGAGAGAAATATATATTCAGACCAAGCGAGCGATCTATTCAATTCAATTTAGAGCCAATTTGTTTGTATTCTATTTGGAGTCGTTACATAGTTTATACGTAATACGGAACCCATAAACAGACAGAATATATAATACATAAGTCATAATGTATGACGAAAATTTAAAGCCATTCATCTATAATATTCATTATAACTTACACAAATATACGTTTATTCTATGTCTAAGTAGAATCTATTTTATAAAACTATTAGTATATATAAAAATAACTATAAACAAAGTCTGAAATATTTTAAAATTTATTTATAGTTGTATAGGCGTTTAAAAAATTTCTGAATTTAAAATATATTTTTGTCAATGCAGCTATTTTTGTGGCTTAAACATAATAAAAGGAAAATTCGTTTGATAATCAAAAATATGAAATAATAAAGAGACATGGATGCTTTGATCACTCTCATTAACATAAAAGGAAGTTTTATCAAAAGTGACTCAACACTACTTAATATAGGTTAAACAAAATACAGTCAACAAAAAACTACATCATCGGAGGTAATGTAATTGAGCTAAAATCTCTCCCTGATAAATTAAATAATAGAGGTGAGGAATTGGAGAGTTTGGTATATTTAAAGGACTAATCTCAACAGAACTCCATGTTAGTTTATAATTTTACGTCTATTACATATGACACTTATAACAATTAAGATGGTATAAACTTATAAACTATGACGTTGAAGTAATATAACCAGGATATAGATTTTAAAAATGGAGTTGTCTTTGTTCCGCTTGACATTATATACAAAGTAGGCCTATATTTTATATTATAATGTGAATTAGTGCTAAGAAGAAAATATATAACGTTTTGGTCCAACATTTTGTATTGATAGTTATCTTGTGATAAAATACGTGATATGCTAATATTTAATTGGCTTTCTATTACCTTTAAGATCGTTAGTGTCAACATTAATACGGACATTGGTACTTTGAGGGGACGAGAAGAACAACACTCTGAGCAATAAAATTATGATTGTTATACGTACAAAAAAGGGGAAGATTTCATTACTAAAGTGTCACACAATTTCATTTATTTGGAAAGCAGCTGCCTCCTAAAACACAAAGTGGATGGCAAATAGTTTATTGTTCTTTGTGAGTATCATTTATTTATCCTACAGTTTATACTTGACACCAAAAGTTCTATAAAGTTTTTCAACAAAACTCAGAACTTTTAATTTTTCAAAACTTTATATTTCGATGTTATTCCATTACTTAAACGTAAAGTAGTTACATGTAAACTTTATATAAGTTTGAAACGTTAAAACTTCATGTTTTGTGATTTTTTATGTTGAGTGAGTTTATCAGGAAAATCTGGATAAAAAAACTGACGACAATTTTTTAGTTATGAAACACATTACAAGGAATTAAAAGAATAAAAAATGTTTAAACAATATTATTCATGTATTGTGGTACACAAACACATATTTACTACACCTACTAAGAGCAGACACCTTGCCTACATTCAAGATAGAACATGCTAACATTATTTAATTATTACAGCTTAAAACATTAAGCTTAACACACTAATACAATAATGTTTAAAACCCTATACAATACAACATTTCCCCTTCAAATTAGTAATTTACATAATAACTATTAGTGCAATTAACTGTATTTAGTTTCGGTAAGATACTTATTAAAAAACAAGAAAGGCTTGTGCTTTACTGCCAGTTATAGAGACAGGAGTGTAATAACACTGTGAAAGGCTTGTGCTTTACTTTAAGCCAGTTATAGAGACGGGAGT
>JAGFPH010000527.1:355617-367922 GCA_018207615.1 Philaenus spumarius
GGAGTGTAATAACACTGTGAAAGGCTTGTGCTTTACTTTAAGCCAGTTATAGAGACATGAGTGTAATAACACTGTGAAAGGCTTGTGCTTTACTTTATACCAGTTAATGGAGACAAGAGTGTTATAACACTGTGAATAGGTTGTGCTTTATTTCATGGATTTAATTAATATACTAGGTATGCAATGCAGTTGGCTGCTTGCAATATTGAGAGGAGCAAATATTTTTTTAATCAATACTTTGGAGAAATATAGCCACGAATTGATTTTGCCTTTAAATATTATTCATTTGATAGATTATTTTTACCCATAATTTGTTAAGAAATAATTGTTAAAACAGTATAATCTACTTTATAACGTGACATGCACAGTTATTATTAGTTTGATAAAATTTGTTATGCTTAATTATTTAAGGTAAACAAACCACTGACTTAAACAAAACAGCAATTACACTATTGTATACAAACAGCTGACAGTAACAGTCTGAAGTTAAATATGATCCTTTTAACAGCTGTATAATCAACAAACAGTAAATAAAACAAATAAAATATTTCTTCTATTAAAATATTTCGACCACGCAGCTGAACCGCTGACGTGAGTTGAGAAAATTTCTAAAATTAAGTTTATAGGCCTATGTTTTAGGGTTTCAACCAACTATTTTGAAATAGATCAATTCACGACGGTGCTGAATAGCTGAAAAATTTTTTGCACGCCAGTCAGCATGTTGGGAGTATTTTCAATACATAGAGCATTGGGTGCTTCGCACGCCAACCCCCATTTAGGGAGTATCTTCAATAAACAATGCATTGCGTGCTTCGCACGCTAACCCCACGGTGGAATCCACCAAATGGCTTTGAACAGGGTAATTTTATGGTATTTAACGTTTTGATCGATTTTGGAGGAACCAAGCGAGCTATAAGGTCGTGTAAAAAAACAAAATGTGCAGAATAACATCCTATATTTAAATTTGTAGAAGAAACTCTAAAAAATTAATTCTCATATTAAAAATCTCAAAAAATAGTTACTTCCGGTCAAAAAACGTGCTTCCAATTGTTGGATTTCTTAGGCGATGTAGACAACCTACATGTGTACCAAATGTGAACCAAATCGGACTTAAAATGCGGCAGCTAGAGTTCGAACACACTACAACGAATTCTCCGGTTCCCTTGGAGAATTGTTCGAGCCCCACGTTGGCTGCGCCAATTCTACAACGGAACTCTCCTGTTCGAGAATTCTTTGTTGGAGAATAAGTTATTTCCACCTACTGGAAGTCTTATAGGCAATCTCGCTTTGTTTGGCCTAGGTGAAATAACTATGTGTCGAATATTCAGTTTTCTGAATATCCCGACTAAAAAAAAACTTCTACGTTATACTTCCAGTAATTTACTTTTGAAACTAGCTCAGTTAGAACAGAAGTTAATGATTTTACTTTTTGTAAACCTCTGAGTAGTGAGTACACTGAAACTAACCTTGTAAATTGCTTATTTGTGCTTGCCAATATTTTATGAAATTTCACTGCATCAATTCTTAATCTATAACTCATAAACTATTGGGATATTTGAATACTAGTTGTTTTTTGTAAATAATAAATTTTATAAAGCAAATAAAATTTTAATAATTCCTTTTTTCAATTTTCAAACAAAAATAACTTTTTGGAATTTATTTTTTCCAACAAATACAAAATAATAACTTTTCTTTCAAATTCAATAATAATTTCTTAAACTACAAGGCAGAACTGATAATTTACCTAACTATAGTTTATTCTAAGATTTTATACTCAATTTAATTTAATTGATATTTTAATGAAAGATTTAATTTGAATTTACGATTTAATGAGTTTAATTTTTTAATTAATAATACAAATATTTTATCTAATCTAACATCCTAAGTAACCCAGTATTTAAAATAAATTTATTTGAATTTACTTCAGGCAAATTTTTAGCAGGGACTAACGTATTTACGTTTCTACCGACCTTTTCACACTTGTCCAGGCGTCGCGACGTTTGATGTGAAGTCCGTGAGCGTTGTTTAACAACGGCAGGCTACAAATGCTCGGCGTGCTGGTTGCGTTGTCTCGTTGATGGTGGTAGGTTCCTGTAGGGTTGTCTGGAAGAATGTTGGATGAATTCTTAAAGATGGTTGTGGTGATGTCGTGTCTGAAGCCCCGGTTCGACTATTCCCTCGACGTTACAGTTGCATGTCCTAGTGGTCGCCTGGTGAAGCTATGCGAATCACTCCATGGATCAGCTGATTTGCAGGCTATGTTCCTCCTCCAGAATATTCCAAGTTAGGCCAATTTTGTAATGACTAAGTTGCCACGACGTTCTTGTAGATTTATGCTGTGTCTATTGCTGCATTCCAGGTTAAAACCTTAACGACGTATCTTCCCACTTGTTATACAAATTATAAGGTTAACGAAGAAAATACTTAGCTTCTTGCATGCTATAGTATTTTATAAAACACAAGTAACAGCTCCTGATGCGTCCGCTTACGTCGTAAAAATATCAAGGCTCCGATGTGTCTACTTACATCGCAAAATTATGAAGGCTCCGATGTGTCTACTTACATCGTAAAATGAATAAGGCTCGATGTGTCCACTTACATCGTAGAAAATTGAAGGCTCTCGAGTTTCCCCGAGCAATCGTTTATAAAGACGTTTTCGGCACTACTTCCATGCCAACTTAAGCTTTCTATCACTGTATTACTACAAGTCTTTAAAATACGTTTTTTCGACAATTTTAAACTCCTAGTTTACGTTATTTTTTAACCTGAATTTTATGGTGATTTTTCCTTTATTCTTAAACTTGATTTAGTCATTGTATTATGTAATTTTCCTTTTGTTCTTGGAGTACGCCCACTTTCGTATGTTGGTAGATCTGCTCCCCCTCCAGTCGACTCATCTATAGCTAGCCCCTCCGCCGTGCCGTTCTCTTATCTCGTTCCACGCAGTTTAGGCTATGGAAAATCTTTTTCCTCTGTAACTCCTCCAGGGTTTTCCCGATTTCCCTGAGAGTGACATCTTTGGATTCAGCTCGTTGTCTTCTTTACACCCGAACTCGAGTGACGTTCGTACGACTCCTGGTTCGCGTACACCACCTGCGCGCGTTTTTCCGCGGCGATTTTTCCCGGAAAAGTCTTAGTTTTTTTTTCACCCGGTTTTTTGCTTACACTTCTTTATGTCCTTATGGTTAGTGTTAACTAGCCGGATTTTCACTTTGTTTCTTCTTCTGGTTGTCTTATTGTGGGGTTAGGGAATTAAACGATTTTCTACAAACTTTGGTTTTACTTTACTCCCGAAACATATTTTAAATACTGGATTATTTTTACATAACTACGTTATAAACCTACTATTTACCATTTTGCGTTAATAAAACTTTAAGTTTAACTTTTTATTTTGCTGTAAAGGTGCAAATTCTATCACCTTTTTCCTTTCACAAAATTTCAAGTTTTTATTTTTAATTATAAATTATGTTTACCATTACTGAAACTTGTTTTGGTTAGAATTTAAAAAACTTTATTTTTTATCTACTTTTTTACCATTTGAACTTAGTGGATTAACATTAACTTTTTTATTTAACAAAAACTTATTTTACCTTTATTTTAGGCCTTCTTATGAAAAGCCTAAAAACCCTTTTCTTTTTTAATTTAGAGGAATTTTGAATTTCTCCCCATACTTTAATAGCTTGTATCTTACGTAACTTTGTGATTTTATATTATCTAATCTTGCAGTAAATACACCCGCGGTTAGCGTAATGCATTTCCTGAAGATCTTGTTTTTTATTTCAAATCCTGGATTTTGGCTTCCCGACAGTATCTTTAAGTATTTTTTTACAAGTCCTTATTCCTTTTCGAACAGGCAGGGTCGAAGAGTTTAACTTAGCCAGATAACGACCCTCCCGCGTCAACATGATTGTCGTGACCTACATGCGGCTTTAGCCCGCGGCAAGTTCAGATTATTCAAATTTATAAAATTAATCATAAATTCAAAATCCAGGACCTACAACGAGTTGTGTCCGTTGTAACACATATATATATGATTTTTAATGACACCCCAAAACGTGTTCTAGGGACCATGATCGGTGCTCATTTGCTACTCCCGACCTTTGGTCTTACCATAAGGGTCACTGCAATAGCTCTTTTTTCCTATTGAAATTCGCTAATAACATTGTAACTTTAAAGGGCCATACGGCCGTAGGGCAAAACCCTGACGTCCGATTTGGACCATTTCAGATTTATACCTTCCCATAGTTGGTTACTATAACCGTACCAAATTTCGAAATTTCGTGCGGATCACTTCATCCGTTCAGGAGGAGTATGTGGATATAAAAAGCCAGAGTTTAGTATAAGAGCTTTGCTCGCTCCGCTCAATTAAAAAACGTTTCAGTCAATATTATGTGAATTGCAATTTATAAATAAGAGTTTTATTTATTATTTATTTGTGATGGATATGTGGAATATTTCCGTTATTTACTTTGAAATAAAACTATATAGCTCTAATACTCTACCAATATGTAAACGAAACAACAAGAAAATTTAATTTTTAAATTCCATGGAAAAAATATAAATTTGTATCCTTAAATTCGTGTCTTTTTTATGGAACTCATAAAATATACGAATTAAATACGATCACTCTAACTTCAACCTTTAACAAGTAACCTTCAATAGATTATTGGCCGCTTTATAAGTTTAAAATAATTCCATTGGATACTGGATACTGGTTTAGAATTAAGACACAAATAAATAATATCAATGTCTTGGATAACAAACGGCTACGCCTTAACTAAGTCGTTTATGTTGCTGGTGGAGGGAATCTACGTGAGTCTAAATTGTATAAACTGTATTATGAACTACGTTAACGCAAAGTTACAACAAGGGATTTTATTCTGTATTCAAATAAAACTGATTATAGTTTTAAATTTGCAATACGGGAAGAAAAAAATGTTACTTGAAAATACTCAAAATAAAGTTATGAATGTTCTGATAAAAATATTGTATTTAAAAATATTAGTATTTGGAGTTGTACTGCCTAGTATTCTTAAATGGAGTTTCAGGTATATTTCAAAATTATATTTAATTCTGAACGTAACCATTCTATTTTGTCCTTAAAGTTTCTAACATTTGCTATATTCAGATCTCTTTCTAATTCAAGTGCAAATTTATATGCATTGAGTTACTTACTAATTACTGGATTATAATTAATTAGTACTTGTATAAATAATTAATCAATGAAATTACATGCTAGATATTAGGTTAGTTCTATTGAAGCTTCGGAGAAACAAAATGGGCTTGTTTCATTCATATTCAATAGTAGTTCATAGGCCTATGTATTTGTTATAGCATTCTTAACAGATTAGTAAAATTATACAAATGAACTTTGGCATTGAGAAAGATACTTAAATGGCATGTTTAAAATCTACATTTTTTATTCATAGATAAACTATTCTGCCTCTACCATGTCTTTTATTTGAAACCTTCCCAAAATTTAGGAATCGCAGTTTGGTTTTAGTTACATAACTTTGTCTTCTTATTTAAAACCGTAAATATATATATCTATATATAAGAACATTTGTCATATACGCAGTTACGTACTTATTTAAATTTACCTGAAATGTTTTCATCCTGAAATCATATTAACGAACATGAGCATGTTTCCATAAAACTTAACTTCTGTCCATTTTTCTCTTTTATCAACTTTACAAAAAAAATTTACCGGATTAAAAAATCTAAAGCAGAAAACTCCGTATTAAAGAGTTTTGACTTCCTTTACAATTGCATATTATTAAAATTGTATCATGTTTCATGTGTGACATGTGTTATACAAGTTTTTAGATTCACTATTTAAGAATTTAGAGTAGAATATAGTACATAAATCAAAACGACAAACTTCATCATGTCAGTTGTGAAGTTCTAAGTAACGGTATGACATATATTTGTAGGTAGTTTGGGAGCCCCACATTTGGAAAAAGACATTACATATTTTATATGATCTATAAAAAAGTTGACTCGTTCAAAAGTTAAATTTATTGGCCAATAAAACTCACTATAGATATCAAAAAAACATTGTAATAAAAGCTTATGACCTATTTCAAATTGATTCTAAAAAAACACGACAAAGAATGTAAGAAGTATGTAGCTTTTAGTGGGTAACAATTTAAACAGAACACCATCTGGGTAGATGTGCTATTGTGGGCAGGCAGCAGAGCTTCCACACTTTAAGTGCAAAATAGTTCAAATTTCTTTAAACGTGGTCTTATTTATTATCAAATTTGTACAAATTAATAACTGTATTAATAAATGTAATAATTTTCTTAAGAGATGGTTTTGTTACTATAAATTATAGCTATTTTGTAAGAAATAAAAATTCAAAATATTTTACTTCAAAAACACATATTATATAGAAGTAATGAATAACTATACAAATTCAAGTGAATAACCATATTTCCACTGCTTAAAAATTAATAGTTTGTATTGCTTTCTACTGTATTCGTTTTAAAGATGTTCAGTATAGTTAAATATCATTTTCTTAATGTTTTAAAACATTTGAATTTACACTAGCTAATAATGGCTTCTTTAGAATTTGGTGGGAGTATTTAGTAAACTATAAGTCATAAATAAGTTACATTACTTTCCTTAGCTACAGAAAATAAAAGTCAAAGAACATTTATTCATTTAACATTTCGGATTCAATATGAAACCACGTTAAACACGAAAACCAAAGGAATTTAATATAGAGGTTTCTGGAAGGTTTCTTGAGCCCATAACTTAAAGACTAAATGAAAATAATTCCCTACTTCATCCTAAGATATTTGATATTTTGTTATAACAAAATTCCACTGAATCTGCAAAGTGTAGATAGTACACAATAATTTATGTTGTATAAATAATTTTATAAATAAAAGGTTCAGTTATACAATAATCAAAAACATATAATTTACTATACAATTTATTAGTGTTTAAAAATCTAGTATGTGTTGCCATTTTTTTTAAAACAATCATGTTCCATATATTATTTAATTACATACATTTTCACCAGATTAAAAACAATAGTGGATATTGTGTAAAATATGTTGTTGTAATTTTCTTACTTATATAACAATATAATACTTTCCCATTAAAACACCAATTAGTTGAAACACATTTGTATGACCTTTTTCAAAAAAACATAACAGGCTACGAAGTCCTTTTTTTACAATTTCTACATATTGTGTTATAATATGTCTTGTACAGTATCTTTAAAATATTAAATACAATTTAGCAAAAATAATATATAATATGTAATATATAATATAATTTACTGATGTATCCGATATCTTCTGTTATTATGTGCACTTAATATAAAAATAGAGTAGGATCATAGACATGTAAATCATAAAAACAATGTTAAAGATAGCTGACAAAGATTTAAAGTTAAATAGTTTTACAAACCCGATTATAAAAAACCATGTATAAAAACCCATCAGTGGTCCATGTATGAAAGTAATAACAAATTTAATTGAATAAACAATAAAAAAAAATTAAGATTTACTAAAACATATAACAGCATTTCTTTGGTCACTCTATGTATACAAAAGATAAATGGAATGTGCAAAACTTTCAATACACAGTGCAATCTTAAAACACCTTTTAGATATTATTTGTTTTTGCACTACGTGTAACTGAATTAAATATTATATTTTTTCCTTGGCGTATATAGTTATTTATTTTATGTTAGGATTTTATTACTACCGAAGTTACTGCAATTTAATATAACAACCAAAGAAATTTACAACTCTCATTTACATTTATAAGTATATTTATTGTTTTGTGTTTGTTTACTAATATAAACAACATTATTTGAACCAATATTTACAACAATGTCTGGAGTTAAATTGTAGAGATTACGTACAGATTGTATAAATATAAATACTGACTACAGTTACAACTAATTTCTGACTTATTGTATAACCAGTTCATCTAAATAAAAAGTGGTGCGACACGGTGTAGTGGTTACCATCTCATTTGCAGAACCTATTTACTGTCGTTCGATGTACCTTAACATGTCCGTTCCTCTAAATCAGCCTGTACTGCAAAAAGTAAAGATGATAAAAATAAAACCAAATTTGCAATATTGATAAGTATTATTCTTTCAATGATTTTAAAACAACAGTTTATAAGAATATAAGAAAGTATTTAAGTTAAACCTTTAACCAACAGTATAAAAGGTGCTCAACATAGATGTTAAGAGTATAATTCAGACTGTAAGTAGATGGATTTTCTCTAAATATTTCCTGAAAATAAAAACAATATTATTATTATTATTACTATGGGTTTATTGTATGATTTAATAAGCAGTTCCTCTACAAAAGTAAAGTTATTTTGTACTCAACTTTATTTCAAACCAACATCAATAAAAGTAGTTAGCATAAAAGCCATTTTTAAATCTAAGCACTTTAACTTCTGATTTCTGTCTTAGTTTTTAAACGGAATATAAGAATTTAAATAATAATACATGATGTGAGTTTTAAATAAATAACTGAAAAAGGCTTTTAAAGTCAATAATTTGATTAAACTTTTTTTAAAGTGTATAGTTTCAGGTACATAAATTTGTGTTTTGGGGATTAAAAATTATTTAAAACTTGTTTCTTTATCTTTTTTTAAATCCTAAACATTATTTTGTGTACATTAATTGTTACATGGGTTTAATTACCCATGTTAAATTTCAAACCTTGGTGGCAATCACATTACACGGTGCTTTTACTTGTTAAATATAAGCTATAAGCTATCCTAAATATGTTAAGTGTTGACCTGGTCAAATTTTATTTTCAATATTTTATAATTTTATTTAATCGTTTTAATAAATATATCTTATACAGTATAGACTATTAATTGTTTATAAATAATATTATTGCTTTCTAAAAATTATGTTTTAAAGAGTAACTAATTCTAAAAATACTAAATAATATTAATATATTCATGTTATTCCACATTTACGAGCTACTTAAACAAAAAAGATAGAACTTTAATTAAAGTCAAAGTTGAATTCATCAGCATGTAGATATGAGTTGCATCGCAATAACAACCATCCGACCCTGATTTAGAACTTTGCAAAGCCAATTTATTCGTTTTAAAGCTTTGCAATGTAACTTATGACGCAAATTTACTCATAACGCAACGAATTCCAGATGTCCTTTTAATCTTATAACTCTAATCCTCATCTAGAACTAGAATATACATATTGGAATTGAAGTAGTTGAACTTATAAATTTTTATGCATATGTTTTATGTATTACAAAACGTATTGGTAATAAATGTATTATTATTTAATTACCTTGTCGTTATTTTAAAACGAACATATATGTAATCTCTCATATTTAGACAGATTTTACTTCTGGATAACATATATATTTCATTAATGGATAGAATAAGACAAGTTTTGCTGCTTATTTATATATTTACAAGTTTTCCATTCATTTGTATTCTTAGGAGATCTGAAAAATAGAGTTTTCTCATTTTTCTAAGCATGGAAAATTTAGTTCCGAGGAATAACCACATGTAATTTGTCAATACTGAATTCAGTTACGAAATCATAAAGTATTTTTCATAATACACTACAGCCTATTGTTATAAAACAAAATATGATATATGTCCTTGTTTTAATCATAATTTTCAGGGATGAAGAGTGGCTAAGATGTTAAAAGCGTTCGTCCATCTGTTGCGTTTGAAACCACCAACACAGTTGAGTAGGCTCAAACCTATTTCTGAATTTACCATCGTAAAAATGGTTTAAATTAGTATGAATAGTCTGCAGTTAAAACTATATAATAATATATTGGTTTACTATGAGATTGGATTTAATTTATCATAACGCTACTGTTATGCATACTTTTATATTTTACTGTTTAACTGTTATGTTTGCAGTAAAATTACGAATGGAAAACTTTTAAATATACAAATAAACATCAAAATTGTATCTTAGTATAATATGACATATTTATGTTATCCACAAGTAAAATTTGTTTAAATATGAGAGATTACATATAGGTTCGTTTTAAACTAACTACAAAATAATTTATAATAATAAATTTATTACTAATACGTTTTGTTATACATTTTTATGCATATGTTTTATGTATTACGAAAATAAATTATAAATGAATTATTTATACTCTAACTAAAACAAAATTATTGATGTCAGATTTAACTATATTTGCAAGCTATTCTTTGATACACAATTAATTGTTATTGTTATAATAGAAATTATGTCACAGTAATGCAAATTATATCTAAGTCTCCTTATAATTCAGATTATAAAACGTTAATGTTTCACCTTTGTATATACAAACATATATACTTCTCGCTACTAGGTACTGACTTTAGCAATATCAAAGGGATTAAGTTTAACTTTATTTAAGGTTTAAAGTGTATCATACGATTAGAGTTTCTGTTCCTTCCTCTCTTTTTTGTGGATTAATTTGGACTAATTAGCTAATACATCCATAGTTTCGTTACAAAATACAAACAATACTTGGTTGGCAATTTCATTATGTAATCAAATGTACCTGAAGTGTATTGGTAACAAATTTATTTATGGATTTGTTTTCAAATACAATTATTACTTTACCTACAAGTCATTATAAGATCATATAACTTTAGGGTAATTTTTAGGTGATACATGCGTATTTGTCGTTAGGTAAACAACACGTTTTCTTGTAGTTGTTCATAAAAAATACTTTTTAAAGGTTTCAGTATTTGAAAATGGTTTCCTTTATTAGATAACTATTTTCATTTTAACATGTAAACTGACTAAAATATATAATACCAGCTGGCCCGATCCAGCTTTGCACTGATAAACAAATCAAAGTTAAATGTACATTAACCAAAAAATATGTCAATGAATATATTATACTATGTATTTTTTATAACTTTCTTATGTATTTCTTATGTTGGGGGAATTGTTAGTAACTTTGACCCCCAAACCTTACCTAAAGAGCACCTACGGCCCTAGAGGAAGCTACATACCAAACAAATTTCATTTCACTCCATTCGGTGGTTTTTGACATTTCGTGATGAGTTAGGCAGTCAATGGTATCTGGATTATATATATAGATTTAATTTTCAAAAGTCTTTTATACCAGATTATCTAAACCAAAGTAATTAATAGAAATTAAAAAATACTCCCTTCACCTACAATTCTACATGGTGTAAAATGAGTGTTATAAACATGGTTGAGACGTAGACTACCTGGATATAATTTTGAGGGTATAAAATTAAAACATAGAAAGCCGCAAGCTTGGATGGGATACCGAACGAGAGGGTGTTAAAATCAATCAACAAAAATCACGATGCTATGGTTTGCTATCATTAGGTAAAGAAAAATTAGGATGAATATTTCGGAAAAAGGAACACTCCTTACAATATCATGAAATAATATCTTAATAAATAATATAATGGAGCAATTATATATAATTAAATATTAAACATAATACTAATAGAATGTGTCATTGAAAACAAATTTTAAATCAGTAACATAGTTTTAAAATAAATAATATAACACTGAGTACACATTTTTAAACTATTAACAAACATTTAATTTAACAAAACATAATTTTAAATTTGTGAAATACTAGTTGAAACTAAATACTAGTTTACAATTTAAATATTTTATCAAATTATAAATTGAATAGTTTTTTTCTTATTATCGGGATTTCCCATTTCGCGATTATTATTATTAAAAAGAGGAATATAACTTTTCCCTTTTCTCTTTCTAGTGAATATATTTTAAGTTATAACTTAAAACATTGTTATCCTTAAGACTTTTTAAAAAAATTTTCTTTATATAATGAATAAATTAAATTTCTATGTAATATCAAACTTCAGATTTAATGTTAATAAGATTTACATCATGTTAGACGTAATATCATATCAGACTTAGTGTCAGTTCGTTACGCAAGTAAAACTTATAATGGGACCAATGCAAAAAGTAAGATTTAAGAACGATAAATCTATTAAAAAAATCTGTATTTTTGTATATTATATTTTTAGTTTAAAGTAAGAGTAAGGAAATAAACATTCGTATTTAACACGCATTTGTGTTGTCAGTTTGATCAATAATTGTTTGTAAAAAGAAATTTTCTTTTATTAAGTGACTCGTTTTGAAACCAATACATACAATTTTGTTTAGTCATCCAATAAACGCTACAGGCTTTATTCCAGTTGGTTACTTGGTAATTTAATTCCAAACAAAAGCGTTTTAACTGCATTTTATATTTATTTACATCAACGAATCTATACGATACATTTAATAAAATCGTAAAAAGAATATTTGGTCT
>JAGFPH010000527.1:372922-408024 GCA_018207615.1 Philaenus spumarius
AATCTATACGATACATTTAATAAAATCGTAAAAAGAATATTTGGTCTGTGTGATTGTGCACACTCATCTCGACTATGGCTGTTCTAATTTGGATGTGGTTTTCAGTGATATATTGAAGTAGGCTTGGTCTCGCTTAGAGTTACTTTCATTTAAAACATTTTATAAATAAAAAACATACGTCAATTATAGAGCGTGGTGTGCGATCATTAGGTTGTATGTTTCAAAACTTAAACTGACAGTATTTATCGACATTTCACAACGTGCTTGGAAGTCATGCGACAAAACTGTAGTACAACATCGAGGGACATTCAATACTCCGTTACAGTTGCATATTTTTCGTCCAATATTATAATATAATATAGGGAAGCATTACTGTAACGAATGAAGTTTAATTTTATAATAGTAAGGTGCGTAGATTATACATGTTTGCGAGTATGAAATGTTTAGCTAGTATTTTATAAATTTTAAAATATGTTATTCTTTAGTTACTAGTATACATTTTCGTACAAAATATACTGATGTCTATGTCAGTCACTTTTTCGTTACTTGAGTTTCCATTCTCTGAAGATTATTAGCCCATATTATATATGTCTTTCTTAAAGTAATAATTAAATTACTTATACAGTTATAAACGTTATGTAACACAAGTGATTAGTATGTTTCAATTTGTTGTCTCTTTTTGCCAACCAACTATGTCAGTCTTTTGTGAAAAAACGATGTTTTATAACGCAAATCGTAGGAAACTAATTTGTTATATCTGATAAACAAATGATTCTTCTAATAAATTCCTAATTAATATATTTCTTAATAATTTAGATACAAATTGTACAGCCCCAATCATTAACTTTGTTAAACGTATTTTATAACTTCTTCCAATATTAACAGATTGTCATCCTAAAAAAATACTAATAAATTTGGTGTACATTTTTTATTAATAGTATACTTGCTCCTATTGCTGTTTGATTTATCAAATGTCACGATTTTGAAACTATTGAGTAAATTGTTGGGCATACTCCTATATACATCCTCTTTATAATTAATTCTCATTTTAGTCTGATTTCATTAGCTTTTGTCGCCTTCAATAAATAAACAAACAAAATAAGTGGTTGATATTGATATACATTCATTAGGACTACATGATAGTAATAGTAACGCATAACGGAAACATTTTCGTAAAAATTTACTGCAATCTTTAATATTGTTGACATAAACATTATAAAGATATTTTTAAACGCTTAGCTATTCATTTTGATACAGAGAAAAAATCGTTGGTTAAAGATAATTTTAATAATGTTATGATTATATAAAATTAATTTGTAAATCACAATATTTATGTTTAAAATAATTTTATCTCCAAATATTCATATATATACTTGTTTTACAACTTGTTTCTCTTGTTATTTAAATCCCATCAACAATCGACATCATCACTAAAATACTGTTTCAGTGGAAGCAGGTCAACTGTTACATGTACTATTGCACAATTCAATCGGACTATTATTGTAAGCTGCAAAACACATTTTATTTTACAACAGATTTGATATTCTTGAATACAAATGATATTATACGTATATTTAAAACATAAAATATAACATTTGAAATCTTTAAGTTAGTTTTTAATTTAGTTTGAAATTAATTACTAAAATCACCTTATAAAGTATGTTTACTCTAAATTTTGTTAAGCTCTAAAACACATTAATTAGGAATGTTACTATTCGCCTAAACAGCACCTTAAATAAATGAGGTCGAATAAAGCTATTACAATAAACCTCCAAGTAGATAACATCCTTGGATTGCTTTATAGTCTATCTTAAGATTAGTTTTCCTTGTAACATTGTTAAATAGTGCTTTGTACATGAAGTGCTATACGTTACACTTACACGATAAGTATTCAATAATAGATTATCTGAAAAAAGTATATTCAGAATACATATTCTTAAGAAACCAAATAAAATTAATAAAATCTACATCCCGATTTATAATCTACATCCCGAAATCTACATTACAAAAATAACGATATAGTACGCTTGATTGTAGAACATATTAATAATTAACTATTTCTTCTTGATTATTTTCTAGCTTTATTTTTGAAACTTCTTATTTTTGTGCTTTTGGACAATTTCACTTTGGGATATACCATTTTCTGTATCTTTCCTTACAAAGCGTTGCTATGGAGACTTCAGATTGATTACCTGCGTCGGGTCTTGCATCTCTTACTAGAGTCTTTCGTATTGAAGTTTTTAAATTGGCTTTTGTCTGCCTTCTATATTAATACCAACATAATAATTTTCAAAGTATATTTATTAAACTACATAATTGCAAAAACAAAACAATAACTATAACAGTATCGTATTAATAGTTTACCTCTCACTTAACTTAAGGGAAAATAACTATCTTTGATAATTAATAAACAGACAAAGTGTTTTCATTATCACCTCTCTTTAATTTCGTGATCAGTGCCGGACAAATAACGTCTTCACTAATTTCGCTACATTGCTAAAAGCAAATAATTGGATTTAGTACTCATTTTGTTATATTGTCTGCTATTTAGTAAAATACTTGTACAGCTAATTGTCCTAAGTTTGTACTCATAATAATTGACTGTTTATTACTATTTTATAATTGTTATAAATCACATCAAAAAGGAATAAATTTTGACATGAAATAAGGTTTTAACTTGATTCTAAAGTAAAAAGGATATAAGGCTGAGAAAAATATTTATGAACATATTTTCATATTTGTTACTTATTTGTTACTCATATTTGTTATTTTCATGCTGTTACTGTTTTTTTGCTTTCTGAGACAGTATAAATAGGTTTATATGTGTTTAGTTATTTAGCGTACTTGTGGTTGTGTACTCAGTGTTTGATAACAAACATCGGGCGTGGGGGGGGGGGAGCTATAATAACAATCAATAAATACCAGTTTATTTATGTTGTGTTATTGACGGAACTTGTGGTTGGGGACTCGGTGTTTAAAATTGTTTTAAATTCATTACAGTGCTCATTGAACATCCGTAGAATAGGTATATTAAATTTATATGAAATATTCATTGATTGAGTAACGTTAAATAAAAATACGTTGTATTTTATATCCAAGAGAAGCCATTAGGAGGCTCCCTAGAGGCTTTAATTGCTTTTGTTTGTTGTAAATACAATTTAATTAGTATTGCATGTGATACAGTTTTAATTATTGAATTCAATCAATGGTGCACATATATATACAGATTTTGTATTTAATCTTATGGTTTCAAAAATATTACTGTTCAAACTATTAAGACTTCTTTATGTAAGTATTTTTTTTCTTCAAATGTATAATTCATTCAACATAACTTCATGCTGGAGTGATCATTTGTTACCTTATTGTTTAAATGTACTGAATAAGTTCGGGTAGTTAAACCCGTTTCAACCAAACTAAATGACTTATCTTTGTAATGTGTCTCAAAAATACTAGATTTCCTTATATAAGGGGTTTATATAAGGAAACTATAGCAATGAGTTACTTAATAGACCCTTTAAATGTTTCCTTTAAGAAAATTATCAACGTACTAATTATAAAGCAATTAATTGTTGACGTTAATTTAAACATTTTGGGAATATAAAGCAAATCACGTTATCAAGTGTCTAACAACTAAGGAAACATACACCTGGATATAATTATATATAGGCCTACGTTAAAGAAAACAAATCATTTATTGATTTTTAACACGCAAACGTCCGAATAACTAATAATAAAAGTGAACATACATAATTAATAAATGATAACTTCAAACAGAGAAAATTTATATGCAAAATAGAATTAGTTATCTGACAAAGACTAATAATAATCGATATACAAAAAAAGTGGACTTAAATGGCACAATATCAGAAGCAAGTCATTAATAATCATTTGGAGTGATACATATTACTTATGAAATTTTAAAATATGTACAAACAGTAGAATGATTTTCTTTTCAAATCGAGTCACCTGATTATCACCTAGAACTAATACATGTCAAAAATTAGGAAGCCTCAACTTTTTTTTCGTGTAAAACTTCTTCATTTTTGTGATATGTATTACTTTCCTTACCCTATACTAGGTAAGGTAAGTATTGCGATCGACCCAAAAATTCGATGTCGAGTTTTCATAATATCTTTACGTTTCAAGGCCCCCTGAGTCCAAAAATGCATTTTTGGCAATTGGTCTGTCTGTGTGTCTGTGTGTCTGTGTGTCTGTGTGTGTGTGTGTGTGTCCGGAGTGCACAGGGCAAACGGCTGGACGGATCGAACTGAAATTTACAGGATATCTTCAAACATGTAAACAATTAAACCCATGTAAATTTGAAGCAAATCGGAGGTGGTGTCTTACCGTGGGAGCAGTTTTTAGCACATTTTTGGTATTTACTCCAAATTCCCTCTAACGATTTTGATTAAACTTTGCTAACATACTCTACTCCGACCCCCTTAACACCCTATGTACGCGAAAGACCGTTAAAAATTCGTTGAAAAAAGTTATTACAAAAACCAAGTTATTTTTGTTTTTATCTCTGAAATGGCTGCTCCCATCGACTTGAAAATGGCCTCATTCGATTCAGCGTCCAAAATAATGTCAAAAACGATACCCCACTCAACTTTTTCCATTTTTTCAAAAATTGCCCCCAAAAAGGGGGTTTTTGGGGGTAAAATTTTTTTTTAAACTAGCCGTATTTGGTATCAAATTTGACATTTTGTGATGTTAGAAATCTATTGAGACCAAAATCAGGTCCGTAGGATTAACCGTTTTGAAGTTAGTACCGCTTTCTTCGAAACGGATACTCCTATTAACTCGAAAATGGTATCATCAATCTCTCGCTCGAGAAATTTGATAATTGATACAGCATCTATTTTGGTAAGGAAAGTTGTGTGATGTGCACACCAGATGTTTTTTTGTTTAAAATTGTTCGTTATTTTGTAGTACAATGATTAACTAAAAATAATAAAATATATTACTCACTACTTTCTTTATAACTAGACAAGTCATTTAGTACTTAAACAAGCTATTTAGCTTAAAACAAGTTAACTATATATGCACATTAAAGAGTTTTTACAACAATTTAAACTGACCGAGATGTGTTACAAATCTTAAATGTTCCTAATAAAATTAGCAGAGGATACCAGCCAGTTATTTATTTAGAATCGTATATCAAAATTAGTAAATAAATGCAATATGTTTAGTGTGTATAAAGTTATTTTTATTTCAAGTTGAATGATAATAAATATACTATATGATGCAAAAGTAGCAGTAAGTACATTTCAATATAAAAATTATAATAATTTAAAAGTTACGACCGTTTTGGGAAACGTAAACACAATATTGGTTTGTGTTTAATTTTGTTTAAAAAATAGGAACACAAATATATAAAAACTATATAGGTATTTGAAACCTTTCAATATATGATCAATATGTAGTGGCTCACCCAAAATATCCTACAGGCAACCAAATCTTCAACATGTTTACTATTCGTTTAATCGAATGTATAATAAATTCGTTGAACAATTAATGCGCAAGAAAAAACTAAGATTCCAGTTTACAATGTAGAAAATTTGTATATAACAAGTGTAATAAAATTTACATTACAATGTTTAGTTAACTAACTATTAAAATGTCTGCTTAATTTTATCCAGCCAAGGAGTCCGATAATAAGGTTAGGTTTGATAAGTCATGTCCAGCATAGAAATGTATAACTACCGGGAAATTACGTCTACGTGATTCTCAACTCTCGTAGCCCACCAACTTAGTTTGCTATACGTTCCAGACTATGAATTTGTGAATTAATAACAAATCTGTTTAATAAAAAGTAGCATTAAACTGTTACTCTGTGTGTGAATGTTGGATGTGGTAACGTATACAGATTTGGTTCCAAACATGTTACATTGATGGGTTAAGTAAATGCTTAACCTTTAAATAAATGATGAAATACATTTCCTCCATGGACCTTACAGTTGATAGCATGTATTTAACTATAGTGCAGTAAAAATAAATTATGACCTGGGCAAAATTGCAACACAAATGATTCTTTTTGCATTATACTGTTAGAAGTGTATATTTTAACATACTCAAAATCCCCATTAATCCCGGTTCAGAAAATCAGTAAAAATCCAATATGGCGGCTAAATTTTAAATTTTATGTTTAAAAATTTATAAATTTGTTATTTATGATGTTATTTTAATGAAATTTGGTAGAAATGTTAAAAATGTAAGGATAAAAGTATAAAAAAATAACCACTGAGTTTACTTAATTTTTTTTTTAAATGGCGGAAATTTAAATATTTAGGTGATTCGTCTTGAAATATTTAAATTGCCGTCATTTTAAAAACATGCACTCAAAATAGGTATTATTATGTACTAAAGCATGCCATTTACATTGTACTTTTGTATTACCTTCATAAGAATCGTTAAATATATTTTTATAATTCTATATATTTTACATTTTGTTATACATATTGTTTATTTACAATATGTTTAGGTATAGTTGCGGACCATGGAAGGTGATACGACTTGTATAATTTGCAAGAAAGACATTTACGGAACAGACAGTGCAGTGTTACAAGCAAAAGGTGCAAGTTCTATCAATATATGCAGTCAAACCAGAGGAAGTGATGGTGTAGCAGTTGAAGGGTGTAGAGTACATATTGACTGTCATAAAAGGTTTACTGACAAGAGAAAATGCAATGCAGAGTGAGATGTTGCAAGTGCTTCAGGTGTTAAGAGGACCAGTCGTTTGACCACACAAACTTATAATCCTAAAATTCACTGCCTCTTTTGTGGAACAATTGTACATTTCCAAGTGATAAAGGAGAGAGATCTGTCATCTTTGACAATTTACTCGAAACATCTAACACAAACATTTGACAATTTACCTTCAATCTAATGGAAGGTAGCATACATTTGAAGGATTTAGAATCCAATGAATATCTGAAAGAAGTTTGTGATGTATTAGATTCTAAGAAGAGTGAGCTAATATCTTCCTCAAGGACCAGCCTTCTTTGGCTTGAATATCAATCTGCAGTAGCTACCATTCGTAAACTCATCACTGCAGATCGTTTAGGATCATTTCCAATGCAACTTGAAGGTCTTACAGAAGCCCTGCCCATTTTTGCAGCATCTTGGCATACGAACTACCCAAAATCAGTTTACCTTCACTTACAGAACATGACTGAACTTCAAAACACTCATCCTGAAATCTATGCCGTTTTCAATAGAAGTGGTCATGTGGTACGACGTACTGATAAAATATTGGCGGGATTGCCAGCAGATTTAGTAATTGAGCAGTGTTAAATGAAGACAAATGGAAGTCTCACCAGAGGTAGTGGTATGTCCGAAATACAAAAAATTACTTGAATGTTGTCAATGCCTGTGTATTCAGAATACAATAACTCAATGCAGAAGTTAACAAACGTTGTATACGAGTCTAGTGAACAGCATAAAGATTTGACGCAATCACGAAAGAAATGAGACAAGGAAGATTCAGATAAGATACTTCAGCTACTGAGATCGATTTCACCTTATTCAAACGATCCAACTTTGCGAAACATTGTAACTGGTGTTAAACATTTAAAGCCATTGGTATGAACATTGTGATGAAGATGGCCAGGAGGTGTTTTCTTGTAAAATGAAACGAAATGAAAAGGCAAAAACAATTTCTTCTGTACCATTCATTAAGTTCAAGAAAGAAGAGGCCACTATTGACCCAGCTCTGTTATTTCAGAGATTGATTATGCCATCTTCTTCGAAGGAAATTGATATTGCGGAAGTAATGAAATTTGAACTGTGCTCCTTTCCTCCTGTGTTATTTCAAAGTCCAACCTGTCCAACTGTATTGTTGAAAGCAGACAAGCCAAAGCTATCAAGGGCGTTGATTGCGCGTGTTACTGCAAATAATTCTCAGCCATTTGTAATAGCAGGAGAAGGTGATACGAGTTATGTGCTCGATGGAGGGTCCTTACTGAATCGCCTGTCAAGGCATAAAGACAGTACATTCAGGTATATAGCAAAATGTGACAGCTAATTATGGGCAAGCAACTGTAGTTTTTGATGGTTATTCATCAGAATACACAATAAAATACATGACCATGTACGCCTAACAAATTCAATTTTCCCCTCTGTGAACTTCACACCAGATATGACATTCACAGGAAACAAGGAAATGTTTATCACTTGCAAATTATACAAGTCGTATCACCTTCCATGGTTCTCAAGTATACCTGTAAATAAACAATATGTATAACGAAATGTAAAATATATAAAATTATAAAATATATTTAACGATTCTTATGAAGGTAATACAAAAGTACAATGTGAATGGCATGCTTTAGTATATAATAATACCTATTTTGAGTGCACAACTTTTTTTAAATAGCGGCCACTTAAATATTTCAAAACGAATTACCTAATATTTAAATGGTCGCCATTTTGAAAAAAATTAAGTAAAGTCAGTGGTCATTTTTTTATCTTTGTATTTTAAACATTATTGCCAAATTTCATTGAAATAACGTCATAAATAACAAAATTATAAATTTTTTAATGAAAAATACAAAAGTCAACCGCCATCTTGGATTTTGACTGATTTCCTGGGCCGGGATAAATGGGGATTTTGAATATGTTAAAATAGACACTTTTTACAATAAAATGCAAAAAGGATCATTTGTGTTGCAATTTTGCCCAGGTCAAGGTAAATTTTACACCATTTTGACTATACTACTATAATCACACTTCATGGCTTCGCTAATAGGGCAAGACAGTGAAAAATTAATATTTCCAAATTATTTTCGGTTTAAAAACCAAATTACCCAAACAACTTTTGTAAATTGTTTTTCTGCAACTTTCTCATAATTCCTGGTATAAATATTCACTAAATATATATTTTTAAGTGGAAAAATTTATAAAATTATTCACTACCTTTATTGCTAACCTTTTATTTATTTAAACACTAGTTTATTTATTACTTGAAAAATTAATTACATCAGTTTTGTCCTGAGGCAATGGAAGACACAGATGGTATTACATTTATATTAAAATATAGAGAAGCAATTTAAACTAAAATCTAGGCTAAGAGGTGGGGTGAAATAGCAAGGAACCCTTCCTGTAGGAATTAGAACTGACCGGTATTATAAATATAATAGATTTCAACAAAGGGGATTATTTGTGCATCTACTCATTTAATTTATAAGCATGACAGTTGAGAACAGATCTATTTATTCCTAAAATTTCCAAACTATTTAACTCTATATTTTGTTGTTCTATAATTAAGACTTTGATATTATAAATGGTATTATAAATGGCCTAAATTTATTAAGAGGTTAAAAAATCCCAACAATATAAATAATCTCGTTTTAGTGCATCTAGTTATTTGAAGTACATATTCACAATTACAGTCATTATAATTAATACAATTGGAATTGGTATTGTAAAACTTCTCCAAGTGCCGACTGAGCTCAAACTTAATCTAATGTAATGGGGCGGTCGTCCCAGTAGCAAGACGACAAGGATTGAAAGACGTATACAGGTAAACTTATACCTATGCTAACTTTTATCATAATAATTAGTTTACTAAATGCATTTTATTTAAGATATATAATTATAATATATCATACAAATTATTTTGTATCAACTTTAGCGATCGTTTAAAAACTATGTTCGAAATAATGAATATTTTTATTTAACGAATAAAATCATTTAATATTGTTTTATTTGTTTTGAATTCATTGTTCACATTCACGCTGACGTATAAGTTCATGGTGTTATCAAAATTAATCAAAGACATCCCAATACAGATAAACCTTTGAGGTATCTAGGCTTTAATTTATTAATACTATGATGTAAAAGTTATTTGAAAAATTTAAATTAATATCATATATCAATAAATATGAATTTTTAAGTCAAGATCATAAAGCACATGCAGAGTACTACAAAAACTCCGAACCTACTTGTAGCTTTAATAAATATATTAAACTTGGTAATTACAAAACTACTGGAAATTTGTTCAGGAAATTGTTTTACCTTCGGCAGTTTCAATAGAATATGACCTTTTCCAGTCGAAAGGCTCAAGTACAAATTTAAAATAGTAATAACATTATGTATTGAATAGTTACAAAAAAATGACTTATAAAAATATAAGTTTAAAAAATGGTAAAACTTTCTTTGGCCTCTTCTTGAAATGGTTGAAAATTTGAAAACTTGTGAAATTTAAAAAATAAAAAAGTAGTTGCTTTTGTTTCACTATTCAAATGTCAACATTTTTAACAAAAACAGAGCGGATTTTTCTCAACATTGATGTTGTTAATTAAAGAATACAAATTCAGATCCACAGTTAATTTAAATGCAATTGTATTTAATTAATTAAATTATAAGACAAAGTCATAATCTAACTAAATTTTTAATGTATGTTAAATTATTATTTTTTTTATAATTCAATTATGAATATTTTCTAACCGTTTTTCTTTAAATAGCTGTGACAACGTATTGTTTGTAAAAAAGGTTGATTATTTTTTTAACCTAATTTTGTCTCCCACAAAAGCCGATTTTGTAAGAAAACTGTAAGCTTCATATATTTAAGAAAACTGTCAGATATATTTCTGTTGCAATTCATGGAAGCTATATTGATGGAGATTAAAACAAAAGAGATAATCGAGTAGAACTCCCTCACTCGAAGTCCCTCATATTTTGTTTTAAAATATGGTTCAGGTGGTCTGCATAGTTATACTCAATAACTAAATGCATGTACGTATCGTTGTTGGGCCACAAACAATGTGTGTCAATCTATATTAAGTATGTTTTTCTTGGATAACATTTAAGAACAATTCAAATAAACATCTAGAAATTAAGCACATGAAGCTTCTCTCCAATATAAAACCTATTTTCAAAGTAGCCTACAGCTTAGTGGAAACAGTTCAAGGCAACGAGTTTTTATTTTTAATACACTTGAATGTTTAAATACTATAGAAATTTATTTTACAATCAATATACGTATGCTTATTGTTATTATCAAAACATATAACATTTTAAATTATAAAAAGATCTATAACATCTTCATCCTAACTTTTTACTTTTTCCCCCTATACGTAGTATATGGAGAAAGTATTGTTTTCGTCCAAATTTTCAAATTTGAAATTTTAGTGGAATTATATGTTTTGGTGCTCCCTGAAACCCAAAAATTTGTTTAGTGGAATTATCTGTGTTGGTGCTCCATGAACCCAAAAATATTTTTAGTGGAATTATTTGTTTTGGTGCTCCCTGAACCCCAAAAAGTGTTTTTTTTTGCAGATGTCTGTCCATGTGTCTGTTAGGATTGGTTCAGAGCTGGAGACCATACCGATTTTGATGAAATTTGGTATGTAGGTATAGTTCTGGAATATCTAAAGGCATTTTTTCATTTTTTTAAACTTTTTGATTTTAAGGGGTTATACTCTCCAAGGGGTTTTCTAAAAATTCTCGTTTAGCTAATAATAACAATAACAGATTTTTTAGGGTTTTTTGACCGAAAAGGGGATTTTTTCAAAAAATTTTTAAACAAATTTTCATGCATCTATGCAAGTCTAATTGACGTGTTTGGTGCAAATTTGTTCGAAATCGATCGAATAGTATTCTCTCTAGCTAATAATAAGAATAATATTTATTAGTTAATCTCCTACTTTAATATCACCTCTCCTACCCTCCAGTCACAGTGAATCTGTCTAATAATTTAAATATGTTTGTGAGAAAGTATATGCCAGTTCCTGGTACCGTTTATTTTATGGAAATCTTGGTATTTCACCCAGTCTATTAATTAAAAGCAAATGATTAAAATGGTGTCTGTAATATTAATTTGAATATTGTGGCGTTTTTACCTTTATTAAATGTGTGTTATGCTGCCATACAAACACAGCTGATACTATAGGAAATTAAATTTTCTTCAAAATTGAACTAGTTAGATGTATTGCAGAGATATATTTGAAATTTGAACACAAAGATTAAACGATTTCCAGATGTGTGCACTACAATATGTGTTCTGTGAACTATTTACAAAAGATGAAACTTGTTATATTACTGATAAAATGATAGGAATTTAATACTCGACACACGAGGTAGGAACATCACGATATCTGTCAACTGATTTCAAATCAATGCATTTCTTCTTTAGCGTATGTTCTTTGATTTTTCACTAACACGCGTTCTACTTTAACTTTTCCTTCCTTTACATATAGTTTAATTAAACTAGTAGTTATCATGTATTTATTTATTCTACAAAACTAGTTTACTACTATTTTAATTGAGGATTGTATTACTTAATATAATATATAATCTTACAATATAAACACATAGATATTACGACATGATTAATTTTCTGCCAACCTCATCTGATGACGTGTTTTGGACAAAGAACATTTTTAAAACTGTCTTTTCGTCTAAGAATCAGTTAATCTTTTTTACAAAATACGAAGAGTTATTGCTGCAGTAATATAAATATAATACAAAATGCCATGTGTATAACATACAGCTCTATCAATATAGACCTATTCATAAACTTGAACACATTAAGCCTGACCTAATTAACGTAATTATATTACAAAAGCATTTAATGTTTTAATTTTGTTGCAGATATTTGAAAAATGTTTATTTACATATATCAAACCACAAATTTTTATTAAACTAATAATTTTAAAAGAATTAAAATCTGTATTCTAATTAACATATTATAACACAATAATTGTTAGTTTATTTCTCGTAGAATACTTTTAAGATTGATACTATTTCACTGAACATAGCTGAAATATTACAGCCTTTTTACAGTTAACGTGCAAGAACAAAATATTAAAAAAATATTGTATCATTTGAACAAACGAACTGGTTACTAATTTATCTAAATATAGAGATCATATTTCTCAATATTTTTAAAATTTAGCATATAAGAAGTAAAATTGCAGGAGGCAAGAGTTCAGAAAATGTGAAATGACTTGGAACACGATTTATAATCGTAGAGAATATCATTCTCTAATTGAAATAAATTAAAATACAACTAGTTTAATCTGTCGATCAAGATGGGATTACAAATATAAGAGATACAGAAAATATGGATTATTAATAAGTAGGAAAGTCTTAGATGTTTTAATTGCACATTTTAAAACAATCTTCCATGGTGTAGTGAGCCAGTGGATAATAAACTTGAAATACTTCAATCAATTTGTAAGCATGTGTTATTTCGTAATACCTATATATATCTGTTTTCAGTTTAAAATTAAATAGAAATTTAAAGCTTTACTGGATAGTGGCCAAGTTAGAACAAGAACAGGCTGTGTGCCGAAGGAGTGACACCCAGCTAGGTGAGTGGTTTCCTAGCAAGTGACCAAGTTAAAACCTGAAGATTCAACACATAAAAACAGATTGTTTTTTATTAGTACTAGGGATACTATAATATAGATTAAGTTAATTTCAAATAATTTGATCCATAATGGCCTTCACTTCTAAGCTTGTTTGGCTGATGGGATTATCCGTTAGCTTGTACGAGCCTTCAATTACTCCACATTTGTATAAGTACTTTAACGGTGATTGATTTTTGACTTTTCCCCATTGAATTTGAGATTTTTTGGACCATATAATGTTCTTTTATTTTCGATTTTTCGACTATATCTAACATTATTTTTGAGTTCTTTTATTCTAATGTTAAATGGTATTTTACATGGCCTATCACAATCACATTTAATCCTGAAAATATACAGTTTTTATTATTCTGTGTACCATTTTTTTGTTTAGTTTGTACGAGATGTTTCCTAACAGTGTTTTGTGTTTTAAAATCGGAACAAAATGTATACTTCCTGGCTGAGCGCCTAACTTTTTCCGATAAAATTCCGGCACATATGTGATTGCCATGTTCGCTATAGGTTTATTTACATCTGTAAACTGTTTATTTTTCTATCTTTTACATTTAAAAATAATTGTTTGAGGATATATGTTAGAACTTTGATCATGCTTAGTAATAGTTAGTTTAGATAATTCCCTGCAAGGTAAACAACGGGAACTGACAATAGGTCTAAGAGGGACGTTAGATTTATCAATTTTACTTAACTTAGTGAAGTGCGAAGTTTATCAGTTAAAACTGACTTTTACTTCCAAGGTTTCAATTTTATTTACATAGATGTCTACTTCCAGAACCACAGTCTCAGTACCTTTTCCGTGGGTAGGATATCCACAGATTCATCTTGTTTCAATTTAGACATGGCCTTCAGTTAATTATTACTTACGTTCATTTTGGGAGTTTTAGTTTGTTTCAGTAAGATGCTGGTCTCGCACCTGAATTATTCAGATTGTACAAAAGATGTTTAAGGTTAGTGGTATATTTTAGTTTTACATTGATTTCTTTAACATAGGCCTAGATCTCTAGGTGTATGACAAAGTAAATTCTGTGTAGTTTTATTTAATTACTAAACGTGAATACTTACTTAAGAGTATTTCACTCAAAAAATATTTGCTAATTCAATTAAGAACTAACGTAAAATAATTTACACCAGAGTAGTAATAATTTCAGATGTAGTAATTTCAGAAATGCAAAGAATTTTATTAGAAATTAACTTATAGATCAGAGACTTTATAGTACATTACAGAAAGTCATATTTAGAGAAAACCCTCTTTAAATACATTTCTATAAAGTGTCAAACATTGGTTGGTTGAACAAGGAGATGTAATGGAATTACTAAATACAAGGGAATAAATAAAAACTTAGTTTTGTATTATTATTTTTGTTGTAATTGTGTTGTTTTTGTTTTATTTACTAAATCTTCATCCATTGTGAGATATTGAGTTGCCAGATTTAAGTTGCTTATATCTTTTAATATT
Organism: Philaenus spumarius; assembly: GCA_018207615.1. Lineage (NCBI taxonomy): Eukaryota > Metazoa > Arthropoda > Insecta > Hemiptera > Aphrophoridae > Philaenus > Philaenus spumarius. The sequence goes on from JAGFPH010000527.1 coordinate 387,749, forward strand.
CATATATTATACTCTAATTTAAAAGTATATCGAGTAGTTATTGTTTGTTTTAGCATTATATTGGAAAGGTAATTATTATATTATTTTTAATTATTTATTTTTAGTAATCTAATATAATTAGGTTATGACTAAAGTTTTAGTATAAGGAACATTACGCCAAGAATCTTTTAATTAATTCAATTTGAATTATTATAACAGGAATAAGAAATACTGCATTTATCTGTTCAAGCGCTCTATTTTAGTTATTTTCTTGAATGTAGTATAGTATAATGAGCCCAAAAATAGGAAGTAAACGTTACGGTTTGCTATCGTATGTAATACATTTGTTTCCAAGATGTATGCATAAAGTGTGTATGTTTATTTAAACTTATTTATAAAATATAAGTAAATAATAGTGATAGTAATAATACAATAATCTCCTTGCCAGCAATAAATACAGTATATTTTCTGTTACTATTTTCAGATCAATGAATAGCTATTTTCAGATTATGGTAATTATTTAGTGAAACATAATTTCTTATAAAATTATATAATTTTTTGTTAAGATTATGTGTTTTTTGTTTGTACATTTAGTGATAAAATTTGGACATTATATTTATCAAATTTTGAGTATATGGAATATTTACTGGTAAACAACATTTAAGTAAATCCATACTTCTTTAGACTTTAGTTATCAGTTAGTTTATTATGAAATTAAGTTGCTTTTGTATATTATGTTAGTAACCATTAAACAAAGGTGAGCTAATAATATAATATTATTGGACAATCTGTCTATCAATATAATTATTACATGAGAGCAATGCACTGATAAAAATATTTGATTGGTTTGGTGATTTTACAAATAATTGATTATAGGTGGTGTTGATTGCTCTTCTATTGAGATATCCTGTCCACCAGGTAGCCATAAAAAAGTTTAAAAATAATAACATGTTTTTTTTTCAATTAATGTTTTAACCTGAAACAGACATAAAAATAATAAATGTACTTAGTAGAGAAATTACACTCTATTTTTTATTTATATAGTGTTATTTCTCATAAGTCCAGTTCAAGTTTAAATTTTATAAAGAAATTACAGTCGAACTAATATTGTACCATCAGCGTTTTTAACTTTTCACTAAAATTACTTTTAGACCTATAAATTATAGAAGTAAGACAAACTAATTTAAGCTTCATAAATGCTATATATTTAAAGTTAAGTTATAACACTAACAACGAATTTTGTCAGCAGTGTTCTTAAATATATAAAATAGCATTTGTATAAAATGCGATTAACAACTATGTTGGTTACATATGTGTGTTGCTATATTTACTTCCACGCAAACAGAAAGAACGTAACGTTAAAATGTAACTATTTTATTAGTCTTATTGCTTTTGTGGCTTCCACTTTACAAAGGCAGGGATCTACAATAATACATTCTACTTAAGTTAGTATTGTAAATCACTTGGAATCAACAGGATCTGGAGAATCACAAACAATATTTAATACGTACAACTAAAAGGTACAACTAAAATTTTACATACATTCAACTAAAAGGTATGTAGCTTTTTCAGCTAGTCGCGTATACATATTATAAGTTTCAGTTTTTGGTCAAATATATTGAGTTGTTATACATTTTCAAACATAAATACAAATAACAAATAACAAATTCTATATTTCTCATTAATAATAATAATATTTATTGCTTATATAAATACTGAAAATAATACTGCTTATTAACATTAGCAAACAGTTACCTGTTGATTGCTGACCTATTTTGTGTATGTTGTTTATTGACCCATTGTCAAATCTATGCTATGTTCGTATGTGTATGTGTGCGAATAAATATGTTTTTGCTTATTACATTACTTAATGCGAGTTCAATAAAATTAAGATGTTTTGTTGATTGCTCTTCTATTGAGATATCCTGACCACCAGGTAGCCATAAAAAAGTTTAAAAATAATAACATGTGGAATAAGAAAATAGTAAAAAACAACTGCTGAATTTTAACTGACGAACCCTAGCGAATGCCGTTGTCACCAGCTAACTGATTTAACATTTGTCCCTGTTCATATTATTGTCCCTGTAGTATTGTGTTGTACTATTTTTTTTATTTTTTTTTTTACCTAAATAATAAATTACTATCTGAGCATAAAAAACATCAAAATATATTCACAAAAGCATTTAATGTAATAATATTTCAATTTAGTTTTGTTAAGACATATTAGATTATAATAAACTGCATGTATTGCATTGTATATTTCATGAGTATGTTCAAGCATACATATTGTCCATAAGAAACCCTAACAATCAACACCCTGTTTTAATAGCAATTCTTCTATTTTTGTATCAATCTTTAAAAGATCTGACATAAATTTTAAAACATTAAACAATTTTAAAATATAATATATATATTTTTAAATAATTTGCTACAATAATTATTTCTCTGTTTAGCAATTAAACAGTACCTTTTATAAGTGTATTTCATGTTACATATACCGAGTTTATTGTGTAACCAAAATAAATGTTTTTGAATACGTTATTTTGTAAAATATATTTCCTTGTTTGAAAGAGTATTACAATTTTGAAAATTATGTAATATATTGTTCCACTGTTTTGAAACCATAAAAAGTTATTTATAGTAAAAAGTTTTTGATAAGACAACGAAATAAATTTTCTTATACATTAGAACAAATTAATTACTTATTAAATATGTCGTAAAATGAAACTTTCAGTATTTAATTTTTTTAAGGAAAAGCAGACATAAAATCAGTAGCATTAATGTAATATTTCCAAATATTATAGAGTATGCTAGTACTTATTGTATGCCAGTTGAATTCATGAAGCCGGCGAAAAGCTTAAAAAAGAATGTGGCTTAATTTAGATGCAGATTTTTGCTAGAAAGTAAGAGATTTCTAACTCGAACTACTTGAATACCGAATTAAAGATTTTTAATAATACGATTAGTTATTTATTTTAGTTATTAGATGCATATATTAATGGGAAAAACTAGTACCGACAGATAAGTTACGTGATTTATTTGATACACATTGTCGATGATTGCTGTAGCCGTAGAAGGGTCTTTATTATTATTTGTAATCCGTCATGTGATGTCACCGTGGTGGTATGTTAAGGGTTCCACTCGAGGCAATATATACAGTTTGTTTTTATTTGATATATCGTTGTTTACCCTCGCAGTGATTTATTGGTTTACTTACTTTTTAAAACAATTTCATTTTAAACCTTATTTTTGTCGACAGCAAAAAGGTACATTAAATTACAAAAGAAACCCGTGTTGTTGTTGTTTGAAAACGGTGAAATAAAAAACTATTGCTGAAGATAAATATATGTTTACATTTTGTGTAGTATAGATACTTTTTAGATTGTTATTTTATATCACTTAAAATAAATAATGAATAATATGTAGTAGGTACTTACTTTGTATAAACTCCGTCAATCAATCCAAATTGGTTTCCAGATAGATTACCAGTTTCGACGGTTATGCCGTCATCATCAGAGAAATATTCAAAATAAAGTTGTTTAGCCTGCTTTATTTTGAATATGGATCTGATGATGACGGCACAACCGTCGAAACCAGTAATCCATCTGGAAAGCAATTTGGATTGATTGATGGAGTACGTACAAGGTAACCTACTACATATTATTTATAATATGCAATCCAGGAAGCTATACATACATTATGTCTAAGTAAAATAAATAAATATGAAATGTGCCAGAATCGGATTTACTATATAGGCTACCATTTTCCGACAGGCAAATAATCATTATAACTATATTGCCGTGTGTAGGAATATAGAGATTTAATGTTTATACAGTATCACCATGTTTATTTTACGTTATTAATATATATTATTAATATATGTTATTATATATATTATGTACATAGGATCAAGTTTGAATTACATTGAATACTCCTTTTTATAATTACTAGTTCTGTAAACGCGTTTAAATAAAGATTGTACATTATTATTACATTTCATTTGAATAAAAAAAAGAGTGTATTTTCGTATAGTAGAGAATATACAAATTATGAACTTAAATACAAAAATATTTATTATAATTTTAAGAAAAATAATATTACTGGTTCCTAATGTAACTATTAATATTCTTTTACTTTAGTTAGTTTTAAGAACCCAATATCTTCTTGTGTAATATTAGTTTAATGTGTAATTGTAGGCCTATACAAAGGCAACGACGTTTTAAAATTTTATTTTTGCAAAATCACAAAATAATAAATGTAAAGAAAATTCATTTTCTAGCAACTACAAACTAAAATTCGAAACGTATTTTAAGTTGTGTTTAAAAAATAATTACACTTGCCAATTACACAAACGAAATAATAAATTTATATTGAATACATTTTTTTTAAATGAATATAATAAATGTACATTTATTTTTGTGTTACATTTTCTTTATGGTTATATATGTCTTAGTTTATATATAATCTTAAAGAAAGCCATACTGTAAAAGAGTAGAAATAATGTGTGTATTGGTTTATGTATGAACAAATCAATTCTCTGCCTATTCATTTATTTACTTTTATAAATAAATAACTTATTATACTTATTTACTAGAACGATTTACACTCGACGTTTTCTAACTAAGGTTTTTTTTAAATTTATTTTTATTTTAAATATAAAGTCATTAGCAACAAGTTAATAAAAGGTAGATATTTTCCGTATACAACACAAAATGTTTCGAGACAAATGGTCCATACAATAACACTTATATAATAATTCGCAGTTGAATAAATTAAAACTAAACAGCAAAGAATATTTAAGATGACGACATTATGAGTTCAGTCATACAAATAGTATTTCACTGATATTATGTTATATTTGTACAGATGAAAATATCTACAGTAAATAATTCCGTTATTAGTGTGTATAACTATTCCTACTTCTAAAATATTTTACTTCGTGTGTATTTAACATGGTCAATTCTTCTGGTCTGCAAACAGTAATCACTATAATAAGCTGTCTCTGTTATTTTTAATTATTTAAATCCTAATAGCTTACTAGTTTATTTGCCATTCTAGAACGAAGAGAAAACAAAGTTGAACGTTGTTGTATTTAAGAGAATGCGTTTGTTTTAATGTATTACTGTTTGTACACGTTGCTCAGTGTAAACTTTATACTTCCAAAATCTATGGAGTATGTTGATTTTATCCATCCGCATGTGTGCCTCTAATGTTTGCTTTAGGTATTTCATTACGGAGCTGTTACAGAGTGTAAATTTTAAACACACTTTCCTTAATATTAAGTAATAAATAATTTAATAATGTTTAAATTCTCCCATAACAATTAAAACAGAAAATAATCCTGTTCGACAGCTAACTGACAGTTTCGTGTGTCGATTTTTGTGGGTTATTTTGAGGTTAAAACCCATATTGCTATGAAATGTATTATTATTCTATGACTAAACATATATGGTGTCTTTTTTAAATGGTCCACCATTGGTATCTTGTAAACTACAAATCTGATAGCAAACTTTAAATGGGAAAACTTTCCTTATTTTTTTAGAATTAAAAAAGATGTAAAAGGCCGCCTAATAGGTTTAAAACAGCCAAACTGAGCGAAAGATATTTTTCTATGGAAACGTATCAACCAATGAAAATGCTCTCAACACTAATAAATCATTGTTTAGACATACAAATAACTTTTTAAAATCTAAAATTGTTATTTTTTAAACCATAATACAGAGGAATTAAGTGAAAGAACTATAGATTTGTCACATATGAAAAACAAAGTTGATATGGTCAATATCAGCTGTTGGTTCTCATAGCTGAAAATTGTTGATTATGAAAAGCAAATATCAGTTGATTCAGAATCCAGTAAAATCTAAAATCATCATACAATATAGGGTGTTTCATAAAAATTCGAATGTTGGCCCCCAGTTTACAATATAAAAACTTTAAAAACGATACTTTAAAAATAATGAGAACGTGTATCCTAAAACAGAGGGCATTCGACAAACCACAATTTGCACAATGATAATGAATAGCTCATGTTGAACATCTATTTTCAACTTCATTTTTCATTTGATTTTCATTTAGATGTTTGTTTTCTAAGTCGCTTGGCCGAGTTCATTTATACGGATTTAGAATTTATTCAAAATTGCTCGTATTCCTTATACTTTGGTAACCAACATTAAAGGTATGCTGTAGTAGCAACCATCTTGAATTTGTATCCCATAAGAGCAATGTTAAATTTAAAACCCTTTAGATTGTTTATTTTGTATGATAAGATTTTTTGCTTTTCACATTTTTTAAACTTGTTCATTTGTCACGTAATTGATATTTTTGAAGTACCAAGTTTGAACTTTTATACAGGTGGAGAAGTATACTATCATTCGTTTTATAATAATATTAATTATTTTTTCGTGTGTATCAACTTATTTATTTCATATAATGTTACATACTAACCTAACATCAATAATTTTTAATTGAATTAAAGATTGGGATTAAGTTTGAATACATATTTATTCATGTAATAATCCTTTTGCATAGTAGTACTGTAGTAAGCTTTAGATTAAACACATTCGCAAGGATTTCGTACTCTAATTCAAGTCCTTCTAAAAACAATATAAATCTATAATTTAACAATGCACATATTATATTGGTCTATGGATAGCAAATGATTTGTGAGAGTATTAACAAGGTTTTTTCAGGCAGAGGTGGTGCACAATGAAATTTAGAGTCACAGATCCTCCTCCTGTTACAAAAGGACTCTGCGGTAGACGATTTCGTAGCACGTGATCGAGACAATGATCTTCGTTGTGTTACTTGTACTATCAACAGAAGGTCTTACATGGTCTTACCTTGCAACCACCTCGACATATGTGGAACGTGTGTACTGCGGCATAATCAGATATATGACTATGGTAGACTGTTAAATGGTGTCGTCTGCCCTAGATGCAGAACATTTGTGACAGTGTATTTGCATGTGTACACTTAATAAACTAGCAGATACCTCGACTACGGCCCAAAAATCCATTTTTACTCAAGTAATTTAGACGTAGGTTACAAAAATGTGTTTGGTGTAATATAGTTTAGTCCTTGAGCTTAAAGTAAAGTAAGAAAAATAATATTTATTGTTTTACGTGTATTTTTTAAATTTTCACCCCCTAGACGCAAGTAATTGAAATGCTAGGGTATTACTGTTCCTATTTAACACTTGAGAAATAGTGGTGTCAATCAACAGCTCTTTAGCTTCATGGGAAGTATTAGAATTAGTTTATAAAGAGGCTGTTACCCCCAGTTCACACATTATACGTAACAATTTAAATTGTGTGTTTTATTATTTGTTCATGTACAACACTTAAAATTAATAAGTAAAAAATTTCAGCTTTCTAGATTTGTGGTAAGTTAGCTGAATCCATATTTATTTTTTATGGATGGTTATTCCATGCCTCATTCACCCATTAGCAGCAAGCGACAAAACGCAAATCTTGTTTAATTTTCTATGTATCTTAGGCCTATGTATGTTGTAAGAAATACATGTACTAAATTCCACCTCTCTAGATTTAAGGAAATTATAACAATAAATTTGTATTGTTTTATGGGTTGTTATCATATTTTCTCCCCTTAGCAGAACGTAACAAAACAACAATATTGTTTACATTTTCTAAGAAATAAATGCACACATTTTCAGCTCTCTAGCTTTAATGGAAGTATACATAATAATCAATATTTATTATTTTAGGGGTTGTTTTAACTCTTAAAAGTAATTCTAGACTATGCCACATTCCGGGTCATGATATATATGTGTGCTGAATTCCCTACAAATCCAGAAAGTATTTTTTGCGTGATTGACAGTTGAACATACAAACTTTCACATTTATACATGAGTAGGATGAAGTGTATGTAAATATGTTGAGTATGAACAGTTTAGGGATAGGCTAATGTTGTCAATATATTTTATTAAAAATGTGTAGCATAATGTATTTAATATGTGTAGTGTAATTAATTTCACAATATGTGTAGTGTACAATTAAATTCAAATTAGTAAAGATGTAAAATAAATGAGTATTATGTAAAATTTAAATGATGCCAAAAGCATTTAATATTAATAGATTAAGTTGTCAATGCAATGCCTATGCGAAAGTAGGCAACCATTTAATTAAAGTAATTATACAGCATATTTTTTTTTTAAATTACGTAGTGGGAAGATTAATGTGACAAGCCGTAGACATTAGTGACAGATATTTTATGTCACTGAAACATATATTATCACCGCTACTACTTCTACGATCTCTATCCCGATTGGTTCTCCCATATTTCTGGACCTTTTGAAATCAGGTGTTTATTTCTAACTAGTGTTCAGTTTAATTTGGAACAGGACTGAACCTGGACCAAATGAAATGGCATGGATTTTGTGTTATTTTATTACTTTCTGTAATTAGTCAAGCTGGACCATTACCATTTTGAAACCTGGACTATATTAAAACATCCCATTTTTAGAACAATGGAAGAGGGTTACAATACAATATCAGTGGACTTTTTCTGGAGGAGTGAAGAAGGAAATAAGTATTTTAGCAAGGCAAAGTGAAGATTTTCTTTACATGCACCAATTAAAAATTAGTACAAAGAAATATGTTGAAGCTTTAATAAATAGTAAATTCTATGGACACTCTTTTAAACTTAAATTAAATTTTTATAAAACAATACAAAATCTCGCTTTGCTTATCAATAAATTAAATTTCAAATATTATTATTCGGAAAAGGAATTAGAATATACGATTATCAATTAATAATAAAATAAGAGTTTTAATAAAAATTATTGGATTTGTAGGTAAAAAGATTTTGTGCCTTGTAACTAAATGTTTAGTCACATTTTAGTACACCACAGAAAGTTTTATTGACCTAATAAACTCATTATCACCAAACAAAATAAACTAAGTTTATACTACATTATTTTACATCTATTTTGTATGTTTTGTTTTATTAATCTTTAGATTATCTTGATAAATAATCAAAAGTTTATAAAATAGTATATATAATCTCTTCCAAAATACACGTCCCATTTCAAGAGTTAGAAAAACAACAACAATTAAAATGGAGCTATTAAAGAGTATAAAATTAAAGTATACCTAATAAGGTATTTAAATTTTATTTACGGAATATTCAAGTACGTAAAATGATCAAAGTCATAATATTTCCGTTAATTGTAGTAAAATAAAGTCGGACCGTTTAAATATGTGTATATGTGTTTGCCAAAGTATGCCTTATATGTGATCCAAATAAGCCAAACCTGTTTTCAAAAATGTGTGCGACGTCAGTCGTAAATTCTCAGCTCATTTAGTATAAACATTGCACACTGTAGATAAGCCGGTCTAGGACTATTTCCAGTACTTTATAAACTGTTATTCATACTTTAACCAATGTAGTATTTATTATTGCTACTTTCTAATGTTCTACTGTAATTCTGTAATGCTCGGCTTTATATTGTCTAGGAGCAGCTAGTAAAATATTTGTGTATCTATATTTATTTACAACTTTAAGTTATTTGTCACCAAAGGATGTAGTACAAATTATATTATGCTACATTTACTTACGCACATTTACAATTATCTGTACATGTACAAACGATGTACTTTTTATAGTAAATGAGCATAATTTTATCAGATTTTTAAGAGTTTGTTCTTAAGATTTGTATAATTGTAGAAAAGTATTAATTATTTACATAAGAAAAGAGAATTTTAAATAGAAGATTTTGAAAATTTTTTGTTACATTAAGAAATAAAAAAATAAGCTTTTTCCCTGTCTAGTAAGAAACTCATTCTTGTTAGTACCACATCTGTCTAAACATACAGTAATTATTTTTATTTATTTAAAACAAGGTACATTGCAATTTATTAGTAACTATTTAACTACTGTTTACCTTATCCACAATTTGTAGAGGTGATTTGTAAATATAAAGAAATATTTATTTTACAATTCTTCAAGTGAACAATATTGATTATTTGGTTACAACCTACGGCTACAAGGAAAATTAAATTCCATCACAATAGTATAAAATAACCGTTTACTCCATAAACGTATTCATATTGTTTATACAATATAGTGTACACATACAACAAGAAAAAATAAACAATACTTCTAAATCCTAACTACTCAAGCTAAAGAAAAGTAAAACAACAATAAATAAAAATAAAAACGGGATAAAATAAAGCAGCCTTCATGAGTCTGCCCGTTTTGAGGCTGCGTATTTCGTTAAAAAACTAAAGATTTAAGTAAATGAAGAAAAAAACAGATACCAAGGAGTACTCGGAAGTACCTAGTTAAATTGTTAAATCAAAATGAACTAATTTTTTTATAAATAAAGGAAATAGTTTAGAAGTTCTGTAATAAAAATGTACATTAATAATCTAATATAAATATATAGTACTTAAATTTACACTTATGTAACATACAAATAGTCACGTACCATGATAATATATAACTATACACTTTCTCTCTCATACCCATGCATAGCCATACCTGGCTACAAGTTCAATAGAATACAACACTACACAAAAAAACGTCCAAATGACACAACCTCTAGCAGTCCTTCAACACCATTCATGTTAAAAAGCCAGTATTTTAAAAACATTTAATATTTGTTTTGGCGGGCGCAGGCTTTAATATTTTCTGGTAGTTGATTATACATTCTAGACTATATTATAGAGTAAATTTTTTACTATTGGCTATAATTATTAAAACTTTGTTGTTATGACTAAAAAGATAATGATTTCTTTACTGCAGATCTGAAAAACGTCCACTTTAATATAAACAATGTGCATCAATTTAAATATATATAGAGATCTAAGAACTAGTATGGATAGTAAAATTGACAAAGTAATGGCAGTGGTGAAACCTTTCTCCTTTTATGCATGCTCAGTCTTATTAACACTTTTTAATGAAACACTAAGAAAAATAGAAAAATAAATTTTAAGGAAACAGGTCTAGGAACAATTTGCTTTAAATGAAAAAATAGACCTAAAATGTTTTAAGTTGGTTTGCAGTGAATTTATAAGTGCTTTCCATGTCAAATGTTTACAAAAAAATCACTCCTAAATATTTACACTAATTAATTAGTACAATTACAATGCAAGAACTACTCTCATACATTAAATGTATTTCTTATTACACATTTCCATGCAGTTATACAGTAAAGGTGTTGTGAATAATGACGACTCTCCTCTGAAATTCAAGTTCACGGTACAAGTTTTTTTAGTATTAAAGCTTATGATATGTTTTGAAAACCACCTAGAGCATATAGGTCGGCTTGCATAGTTGCATAGCTGACTGTACTTCCTGCAATGGTTCCTGGCAAAATGCCTGGTTAACACAGCAAAGGCGTATACATTTTCCTGCAGTCTACTCCACAATTTAACTGAAACAAATTTTTACTAAGAAATTCAGTCTAGCTCAGAAAGAAAAACACCATGGCCTTCATACATTTCTACAAAATTTTAGATACAAAAGTTTGTACTAATGATATTGACCAGGTAGTTTTTTACATCCATTCCACTAATCAAAATATAAAAAAAGTCAGTATGAACTGCAACGAACCTTTTGTAATTCCAGTGTTTTCAAAAATTAAAAAGTATGTAATTTCTTACACACAAGTCCTTTTTTTACTTTAAATTTCTAACTATGTCCCACAGCTACCCCTGGTTCGTGGGTTTGGAAAAGAAAGATTTTGTACATCAAAATGGAAGTATTTAGCATTCCTTATTCTCTGTCATAGGTAGTACAACTTCCTTCAGAATGTTCAGCAGCCCGAACACCCTTTAATAACCCCAAATAAAACCATCCAGTAACTTCAGCTTATTGTTCACACATAAATTATTGCTTTCTGAGACGTGGGTTTCTCGTAACTGACCTTATACAACTTATTATTATTTGTACTATGATAAATATAATCTATATATTTTAAATGGTAATGATGAGTTAATGTTTTATAATTTTGAAATATTAAGGTAACTGGTTATCAACTGGTTAAGTTGATATTTTTTTAAGAAACACTATATATCGTAATTCAGAGGCAATACATAATTTGTACACAAATTGTATTGTACATTTTTGTTGAAATTATGTTGTTTGTTTTTTCATACTAAATAAATAAACATTAAACAAAAATAGTTACTGCAGAAAGGTACATTCATGATTTATTACTTTTAACAAACCAATGGGATGACATTATTTTGAGTAATAACAAAGAAACCTTTTAGTGTGAAACATTCAGCTTAGTTTGCTGGATGCCTTCAGGAATTGAGAACGGTTACTTGAATCTTGTTCTTACTCATGATAAGCTTTGGTGAAAGTTAGTTGATATCAGTGGAATTTAATACTCGAAAGATAGTTGTAAAGAACACAAAGACTTTTGTAATTTTCTTTCATTAGTAAGTACTAGACAGTTCTAAAAACGGCAATTCTTATAACTTCACTAGATCTATTTCACTTTTACTAAAATCTTGCAATTATAAAATCCAAGAACATTTTAAATTTGTTTTGCCACTTACATTATTTAATTGATAGATTTTTAGTATGGGTAAATTCATTACAAAATCAGCAATTAGGCCTACTTTTAGAGGAGTAGAGATTGCAAATATTAAGGGTTGTATATTCTGAGGTAATGATTTTCGCGATGTTGCCTCCAGGTAAAATTATGATTCTTCTAGAAATACTTTAAAGTAAACCAAACAAATGGTTACTTTAAGTTACTAACTGAAATATTTACTCAATTTTCTCTTATTTTTGTATTGACCTAATTTAAACTTGTTCAAGGAATTTAGTCAGTAAATACGTATCCCTTGAACAACAATCTTGTCGTGAAACTCATCCCCGAATATCATATTATATAGCCTACGTTTACGGACCTATTAAAATTTTATCACCGTTTCGTTATCATCACGTCGGTTAAGTAGTACGTTTCGCTTGAGCCACTTAATTTCAAAATGTTAAAACAAATGTGCAAAATTCTTCTTAAAAAAAAGATTTTTAAAGATTTTAAGATCTATTAAATTATTGAAATGTCGCTTCTTTCTCTTCAAAATACAATTTAACAAAATGTAAATCTATCGTCAGACTCATATGAAAGGCAGAAAGTATCTCATCTTTAAATTTATAATGTAAATTCACTTTATATTATACACTAATTACTTATTCTAAAACTAAAAACAACAATACATTGTGGACATATTAACTATAAATGTAGCCCTTCAACCTATGTTATTTAACCTTCTTACTTTTTTCAATGCAAAGCCATTTTTAAATATTAATTAATGCTCAAGGAAAACCTCAGTCGAAAACCTATTTCCGACGCCCGCCCTCTTCTAATGGACATATTTAGATGTTTTTTTAATGGGTTTCTTTTTACCTCTAGATATCTCATCAAGCATTGAAATATTTTTTTGAGCATTTAGGGCCATACAAATTCTAATTTTATAATTTTGTTTAGTTTTTTTTATTTATATTAAAAACTAAAAAAAGTACGAAGTTGGTTCACATCTCGATCGAAAGAGCTATAAATTTAGAACATTTACGCTACTTACAGTAAGTACCCTTCTATCTCTTATAGTTTTCCAGTTATTTAAATAAAAACATTTGAAATTTTTACGACAATGTTCAAACCAAAATATTTTAAGAACTACCAGTGCTAAGTCGATGTAGTAAACGAGGAAAATATTTTAAATTAAATTTTCTATCGAGTTATATAATTAGTTTGCGTTTGCGGGTCACCAACAAATTGAATTTGCGTTGTGTATTGCCCCGCCGTCGCCGCTACTGGTCATGTTCAGAGAGTTCGTTGGGCTAGTGTCTTCAGTTACTTTGAGAGTTGGCTGGTTTGAACTGGAATTGTGCAATTACCGTTATTCTAGGATTATGCTTCACGTGTACAGTATGAGTTTTTTAAACGTTTGCTTTGAAATTATTGAATTATCGATGTTATAATAAATGCTGCTTCATTTTAACGAGTTCGAAATAATTCCTATCTTGGGAGACTGGAATTACCTATTCCGTGCCGTATCGTTCTGCGTATACGGAACGCAACATTTTTACAAAGATGTGCGTGCTGCGGCGGCAAAGAATGTTATCAGAAGTGAGTTTTTTTATGAGTAGTATTTTTTAGACGGAGTGAATGGAACGGTGTTCGAAAAGTTAATATAACAAGATGGACAGTACGGGGAAGAGGTGGAGTTACATTCGATCGTACACTTAAACCCAGATTATAAATTTGAAATTCATGTGAAGGTCGATAATTCCATTGTTATATACGGTTCTGGAAATGTCACGCATTCCCTCCTATTTTCAGGAAAAAGTTGGTCAATACTTCTTTCGATTGTACAGAAACAGTGTATGCGGGGCAAGAAAAAATCATACCACAAATAAATCTGTAAATATAGCCAAAAACAGGAATCGTCCCAAATATCCTGCGAATATTAGTTCTGTAGTTCCATACTCTATATGGGATCTCATTGAGGAATGTCCATATTGTTCTGTTCTATTCTTTAGAGGAGAGAAAATTTCAGCAGGTCAAGGAAAAATCAAACTGTCAAATTTTACTGATGTGGAAGGATTATTTACAGCCAAAGATAAAAAGTATAAAAACTTCCGGAAAAATATTCGTAATTATAATAACGCAATGTCTTTTGTTTCTTTTTGGGCAAAAACTGTGTTACCGCCTAACCATGGACCATACTGTTTTAAAATTTATGGTATTGTTCACCATCAAACTTCCACTTTATATCCTAATAACGTTTATTCTAACGGCAGTTATGGCCAGTTATACATTTTAGATTTTCAAAAGGAAAAAGAAGTTCGATTGTCTTATTCTGCTAATAATAAAATTTTACCCGATTGTCTTGATACAATAAGTAAATTCTCGATGAACATAACCCGTACATAAGTTCGTACAAAAATATGCACCAAAAAATTTAAGAAGAAACTATGTTTGCCTTAAAAGAAAACCGACTTCCAGCAAACTTTGAAATGAGTTTTTATAGTAAACTATCATCAAATCCGTTTTAAGAAACTAACCGCTTCTGAAATTGCTGCAGTGTTTGAAACTACTGACGGAGCTCCTCATTCTCATCGGCACATCACAGTTTATCAAAAGGATGGCAAACATTATAATATCGACTACGACTGCATGCACTGCGATCCTATGTCCTACTCGTTGATTTGGCTATGTGGCGAACCAGGCTGGCACATTTAAACTCCTTTTGAAGGTTCACGTGTCACTAAAATTCGTAAATTTGTAACTACAGTATGCGATAATTTATTTTACATTCAATCTCCATATGGGCAATTGTCCAGCAGGTAGGGTTAAATCCTGTTATTATCAATGCTGGACAATTTTTTCAGCAAATTTTTGTCGACTATTACTGCCGAGTATAAGGGGACAGGCTAAAATATATTCGAAGAGAACAGTCTAAATTGATAGTTGAAACTTACATTGGCCTGGCGGAAAAACTTTACTTACATGTAAGGGCAGACAAAAATAATGTCAGAGTAGGTAGTAGTAGGATTGTTGTTTTGCCATCTTCGTTTACTGGATCACCTAGAAATATGATGAAAAATTATCAGGATGCTATGACTCTGATACAGGAAACCTAACCTGTTCATAACATTTACTTATAAAGCAGGCTGGCCGGAAATAAGGAATAGCATACACCAATGGGAAGTTGTGAATAACAGACGTGATATCGTAGTACGCTTATGAGTTACTGCCATTACTAAAATCTTTGGCACTGTACTCGCTCTTATCTATGTTATCGAATTTCAAAAAAACGGGGCTTACCCCACGTGCATTTATTATTAACGTTGGAAGATGGTCACAAGTTGCGTAATTAAGATGACAGAGATAAAGTAGGGCAAAAGTTTGAAAATAACTTATATTTAGAAGTAATAACTGGTCTTAGGGTAGGAGAGAAAGATTTACACTCACTTATAGATTTAACTCCATCAGGCACTGTGTTCCCTTTCATTTTCAAATGGAGACAATTTCCAATTTGATTGGCATTCTGCATGACCATAAATAAAGCTCAAAGCCAAACCCTTTATCGAGTAGGCCTCAATTTACCGAAGCCAGTTTTTAATCATGGGCAATTATACGTGGCCTTATCCAGAGCCAACTGTTTCGAAAATATAAAGTTGGAAATTACACCAACAGGCTGCCGAACTAAGAATGTTGTGCGGAAGGAGGTGCTCTGATAAAAACAGTTTTTATTATTATTACTCGAAATTTCCAAAATTATTCTAAAAATTTTCAAGTTTTTTTTTCGTTTTTTCTTTAATATTTTTTATTTTTTACATTTGTTTTAAAAATTTAATCAATTTTACCTTGCCTATATCTCGATTTAAGTTGAATTTTTTCATTTGTTCAATTGTATTTACCAATTTTTTTGTTTTTTTTTCGTAATATTGTATGACAAAGCAAGGAAAGCGAGCAGCCCGAGCGAGTATGTTCTTACTGTTTACTTTAATTTTATTTTGTATATTTTGTCATTTCAGTTCAGAACTCATTATTTATGTATAATAATGTATCGCAAGATGGTAATCTGGATACTGGATAGGTATGCAGTTTTTATTTATTTATTTCTTTTACATTTATTTCTTTTAGTGTTTTACATGTTTTGTTAATAATTTACTTTTATGTTTGGATGTAATTATTGAAAGGAAAATATATTATTATTTAGAATTTCCTCCAAGTTGACCAAGTAAACACTTATTTTGAAAAGAATTTGCCTAATGTTAGTTGTATATGATCTCAATAATAATTAGTTACAAAATATATTTGTAAAAGAGTTCCAAGTATTTTAAGTTGTTCAAAGATTCAAGGATGAATTATATTCAAACAAATCCATAAACGTTTTATTTATCTAGAGTTTTACTTTATTTAATTAATTCAGTTTAGACCTGAACCTTGTAGTCTCTTTTAACATTTATTATAACTGTTGTAATAAAATATAGGAAATAATTTGATTTAAACATTTTACATTATTTACCACCTTAGCTTTGGGGTTATTATTAATACTACACCTTTGTTATAAAGAAAAGATAACATGATTATGTGAATAGAAGGTTCCAACTGGGTTGACGTCCGGAGCACGCTGGGGTTTCCCCAAGTTTATTTATCAATAATAAATAATGTATTATTTTCCAGATGTAGTCTCTATATACATTGTTTTACTTTGAAAAACATCATTTACATAAAGATATTTTAAAGAAAGTTATGAAAGTTGCATTTTGATGAATATTTCCTTTACTATATCATGAAACGGTAACTGGTTGTAAAGTTTAGTTTAATAAATTATAGTTGTCACAGCATTTGACCGATTTCCCTTAACACGGATGTGAACAAAATTATACAAACATTTTTTTTGTACCTCTTCTATTATGCTCAAGTTTTATTCCTAACTTTTACAATTTAAGGAATAAATAAAGCCTTTAGACTAGGCATAAATTATGCCAAATTAAGTTGGTGGAGAGAAGTTTTATAAGACGAGTTTAAGATATTTCTTCATTAATTTGTGGCTTTATACTATTTTGATTGTCAATGAAAATTCAATTTAAATAAACGTAACACATCCAAGTCTTTACATCTTTCTGCAAGGCTTAAAATTAACTTTGTTTGAAACAAATACTGCTTGCTATATGTCTGCCATTGAGATAATAGTTTCAGACCAATATTTTAAATAAACTAAGTTCTGGTGAACTGAAGTTTGTATTATTTGCTGTTTAGTTATTCTTAGGTTCACTAACATGCTAACCTACTATATGTTTTTTTTTATAAATAATGTATATTTTGTAGAAAATGGTGGTTTTCTGAAGTCAAACCATGCTTTCAGGAAGTCAACATAAAATTAATAAATTATCACATTTTCACACTTATGATATTTCTTGTTATTCTTCAGAATTGGATTGAATTGACTTCAACATATAACAAAGCCCACACGTCTTAGAGCCTTTAAAATGTGATTTTATTCCAAAAAAAACCTGAAATTTTAGAATAACACTACTGTACTTTTTTATCAAGGCTTGTTTGCAATCTGAAAACCCCTGGACTAAACTAACTTCAATCTCTAGTAACAGTATTTTTCGAGTTTGTAAACTTATATAAGTTGGTATTTCTTATTATTTTAATAAAATTATTTCAACAAGTAAATTACTCAAGTAGTAGTATTCTAAAGTCTGAATTTTAGTAGCTTAGTTGAAGCTTAGTAGCTTTTAGTTCTAGAATGTCAAAAATGATCCATTTATACCAAGTTTAAGATAACTATCCATAGGCCTACTTAGTAGAGTTGTTATATAGGTTGGTAAACGTGTTTATCTATTTTTGGAGCAATATATAAATTTTCCTGACATATCTCAATAGTAATTATTGTGCTTATTTTGTATCATGAAGACAGACTGACTTAATGTTGAAACACAATTAGGTTTTATTCATTAGGTCTTGAAATCTGCATATCAGCCAAACAAAAGAAAATCCTTTTACAAATTCTATACTTACCATAACAAAATATTCTACTATTACTTTGAAGTACGAAATTATATTAGAAAAATTACCCCATATTAACTGGTTGAAAACGTTTTTCTAAAATATTTGACACTGGCCCTAAATTAACATGTAGCAATATCTTACTTATATAATAATTTCAGAACACCCTTAAACGTTTGGTAACCCTATTGATAGCTATTTCTGAAGATCTACCTGGCCGATTTTAGGGCTGTTTGTTTTAAATGACAGAACATGTTGTCATTATTATCAAAAAATTATGAAATGTTAAATTTATTTCATGGGCATATTTGAAAGGGCACTTTTTGAGTTTTTTGGGTTTTATGTAAAAATCCTATTGATAGCTATTTCTGAAGATCTACCTGGCCGATTTTAGGGCTGTTTGTTTTAAATGACAGAAAATGTTGTCATTATTATCAAAAAATTATGAAATGTTAAATTTATTTAATGGGCATATTTAAAAGGGAACTTTTTGAGTTTTTTGGGTTTTATGTAAAAATCCTATTGATAGCTATTTCTGAAGATATACCGGGCCGATATTAGGGCTGTTTGTTTTAAATGACAGAACATGTTGTCATTATTATCAAAAAATTATGATTTGTTAAATTTATTTAATGGGCATATTTAAAAGGGCACTTTTTGAGTTTTTTGGCTTTTATGTTAAAATCCTATTGATAGCTATTTCTGAAGATCTACCGGGCCGTTTTAGTGCTGTTTCTTTTAAATGACAGAAAATGTTGTCATTACTATCAAAAAATTATGAAATGTAAAATTTATTTAATGGGCATATTTAAAAAGGCACTTTTTGAGTTTTTTTTCTTTTATGTTAAAATCCTATTGATAGCTATTTCTGAAGATCTACCGGGTTGATTTTAGTGCTGTTTCTTTTAAATGACAAAAAATGTTGTCATTATTATCAAAAAATTATGAAATGTAAAATTTATTTAATGGGCATATTTAAAAGGGCTCTTTTTGAGCTTTTTTGGAATTATGTAAAAATCCTATTGATAGCTATTTCTGAAGATCTACCTGGCCGATTTTAGGGCTGTTTGTTTTAAATGACAGAACATGTTTTCATTATTATCAAAAAATTATGAAATGTTAAATTTATTTAATGGGCATATTTAAAAGGGCACTTTTTGAGTTTTTTTGGTTTTATGTTAAAATCCTATTGATAGCTATTTCTGAAGATCTACTGGGCTGATTTTAGTGCTGTTTGTTTTAAATGACAGAACATGTCATTATTATCAAAAAATTATGAAATGTTAAATTTATTTAATGGGCATATTTAAAAGGGCACTTTTTGAGTTTTTTGGGTTTTAAGTTAAAATCCTATTGATAGCTATTTCTGAAGATCTACTGGGCCGATTTTAGTGCTGTTTGTTTTAAATGACAGAACATGTTTTCATTATTATCAAAAAATTATGAAATGTTAAATTTATTTAATGGGCATATTTAAAAGGGCACTTTTTGAGTTTTTTGGGTTTTATGTAAAAATCCTATTGATAGCTATTTGTGTAGATCTACTGGGCTGATTTTAGTGCTGTTTGCTTTAAATGACAGAACATGTTGTCATTATTATCAAAAAATTATGAAATGTTAAATTTATTTCATGGGCATATTTGAAAGGTCACTTTTTGAGTTTTTTGGGTTTTATGTAAAAATCCTATTGATAGCTATTTCTGACGATCTACCGGGCCGTTTTAGTGCTGTTTCTTTTAAACGACAGAAAATGTTGTCATTACTATCAAAAAATTATGAAATGTAAAAT
>JAGFPH010000527.1:408124-444154 GCA_018207615.1 Philaenus spumarius
TATTTTTTGACAAGTAAAAGAGGTAGACCTACTGAAAGAGTAAATAAAAACATTGTACTATATTTTAATTTGTATTTCTTTAAAATACAACATTTTATTTTCAAAATGTATGTTTTAAGTTTTCAAGACAATGCCACTTCACAATGTGTATATATCGTCCTTGAGTATCGCTTGAGACATGAATATCTACCTAGATGCATGTATTTGCTCTAGTACAAGCCCTGAAGAAATTTAACATTGTTTTCTTTGATACCAATGATGTTATACTAATAACATTGTTTTCATTGATACCAATGATTTTATACTAATAACATTGTTTTCTTTGATACCAATGATTTTATACTAATAACATTGTTTTCAAAGAACACTAAACAGTAAATACCCAAATATTATAACAAGGATTATGAAATAAATGTAAATAGTAAGCTTTATAATGTCTGTCAATTTAAGTTCTAAATCAAAGAAATACTTCTTATCGTTAAACAATGACGTACACAAAGTTGACTATACTATTAAACTGTATTTAAAACGTTATTAGCTATTATTAAACAAAGATAAATTTAATGAATTATTTAAAACTTAGTATATAGTCTTATTCTTTTCGTCTCTACTCTCGTAATGTTTCAATATACGTACTCAACAACCATTTTGTTAAATTTTTTTTAACGATGCATCCAGTTGCATCCAACCAAATATAATAATAGCTTAACTAAATAACTTATAAATATTAGGTTTTAAAGATGTATATAAACTTTATCGAAATCTGTTTCAGAAAAATAATTCTTAAGTGGAACATAATTATGAGATGAATTAAAAAGGGAATAAGAACTTCCGTTTATCTGAATTATTACTTTTAACAGTTTAAAAAAATTAAATACAATCTATGTGTTGTATTCCTAAAATCCGTCTTTGTTACCTCAACTCCTTCCTTACTCAATGTGTTTCTAATAACACCATCTATGTTTACAAAGGGATTTACAAAGTCGTTTTCTGAATAATTATTATAATGTGAATCAATGTAGCGTTAAGGATTGTTCAGGATTATTCAGTGTCGTTTAGAACTAAATTTAGATGAGTAGGCTTCTGTTGAATTCTGTGGTCATTTAGTTATTGAGTTATTGATACCAACAAAATCTTATCACAAATGGACCCCGCCAATTTAAGTTCCCCTGCACTTAAGAAACATTATAACTTATTTTCCTGGGGTAAAGTTCTAAGCTAAACAATGCAATACGCCTTTGGAATCGTTAGTGTGATTGTGGCATGATTAATCACACTGTTTCAGTACAAACAAGTACATGAATAGAAATATGAATAACTTTACCATTGAACAAAAATGCTAATTAAACTAGTTTTGTGGAAATTATCGCTTTGATTGTTGTATTGCATATTTTTGTGGAGCAATGAGGTCCTTACAAAAAGAGATTTAGGCAATAGAAAATCGAACTAGTTTGGGTATAGTAATATGTACAAAGTCAAGAATCGGATTCCATTTTATTTTGCAGGTTGTTGATGTTTCAACCAGAGTGAACAGAACAGAAATTTCTAAGTTTTAACACATATGAGACTTTTGAAAAGGTTATATCAAATAGTCAAAATGATTACACTATTAGTGAATATGTTACCTTACACGAACACCCTGAAGGTTTCATGGGGCGCTATAGATTTACACAGTAGGTATACCGATTAATTTACTTGTGAAAATGGGTTTGGCCCTGTCATAACTTGACGGATAAGATCGATTCATTTCGAGATTCGTTTTATACAAGTTGCCTTCATTCGTCAGTTCTATGACAAGACTTGAAAGAAACCAATTAGGTTTGATAAGCAATAAATCTTCGAAAATGCAGCTTTTATTTCGACCCAATGTACTGTAAATCTTCAAGGCCATTAAACTATATAGTACACATGTCAACCAACCATGTGCGCTTTCATTTATAGTAAATAGTCATTTATTACTAACTGAACTATTGAAGCGGACAGTGCAAATACAAATAAACTTCGGGTTCTTTAAGACTTTGTGGTGTACTCTCTTAGCTGGCTTAAACATTAAATATAACTAATAAAGAACTGTATTAGTAAAAAATGTAAACTATAGTACTATTTAAATTTCCACTACCATAATTAATTTTACTATCCATAAAGTATATCAGGGGGGCTAATTATAAGCCCACTTTTAAAATGTCACAAAACACTGAATTTAAATAACTCATAAAATTAATTTGATTATACATGACAACAGTAATATTTAAATAGACGCAATTTCCTATTTCTTATTGACATCGTGCCTCTATATCACAGATTTGAAAACTAATTATGAAAGGTAAAGTAGTATGTGTTTTTTAATATGTTTTATTAATTAGTATCGTTCAGATATATAACGCTTAGTTTTGTGTTTTCTATTTAGAACAAAGTAAATCATAGTTCAAAGTCCAAAAGTGAACAGAATCAAATAGTTATCCACCTTTTTTAGTTAGTCCTCTAGTCAATAGCGTGAAGGCAATAAGGCTATGAAAAGTTGAAAACGTCTAACTTTTGTCAAAGCATAAACATTTTTTGTAGTTTTTTTAGTAGATTAATATCATCATAATCTCTTTGTAATTGAAAGGTAGAACATAGTTTAAATTGTTTAAGATAAAATTTATTTTATAAAAATCTCTGAAGGGAAAATATTTTAATTGCGTTCCGTCAAACATTTTACATCACCTCCCTCTGGAATGCTTTTATTAAAAATGTTGCTTTTATTTTAGTTCAAAGAAATATTTAGTCCAAACAATAGGGATCATTTTTTAATATGAACTGTCTTTTTAATAAATGTCTAAGTTTCATAGGTATGCATTTTTTCTAGCAATTTGATTACACATTTTCTCTGTAGTATAGCTTAAGGGTCTGCTCCAGTAAACGAAAACGCAAGCGCTTCTCTTTATAGCCGTATCTAAACAGTGCAATTTCTTGCAGCTGAGGGTTTTGACATTGCCTCATTTCAAACCATTTTATAAATCCATCTTTTGTAATTGAGTGCAGAAAAAAAAACTGAATATTCTTTATATAATTGCGGATCCGGCTTGCATTTCACTTTTCATTATAAATATTTTATTGTGTAAAGAAAAAGTTCAAACTTGTTACTTGAAAAACGTCAATTACGTGACAAATGAAAAGAAAAAAATTAATGTGAAACGCAATACGGATGCGTTTTGTGACTTTGCTTAAAATGTGACTTTGCAAACGATTTTGTGATAAAAAATAAACGAAATAAATGGTTTGAAATTTAACACAGCTCTTATGGGATACAAATCCAAGATGACCGCCACTATAGCAGACCCTTAAGGAGTTATATTAAGGTACAGCGACTTAATTTTCCTTCACTTTTTATTTACGGAAAACAGTATAAAGTCTGGATTGTTTATTAAAGCAAAATATGTTACAACACACTGCGAGTACCCGCTCACCCTCCTCAGCTTCCACACCGCTTAGGGCTTAGCTATCCTTTGAGGGGACTGTGGTGGGGCAATATTATCGCATAAGTACTATTTACAGCTTTCTACCACACTACCTATTATTTATGCCTTTGTTGAATTTACAATTCACTTATTACCTTTGACGGAACTATTTCTGGTGTTGAATGATGATTTGCATTACTTTTATGCAATGTAAATTTGGTAGGCGTGTCCTCCCACTACCTTGGTTTTCGAAATTTACTTGCCATTTGCTTTGCTGACATTATATGTTCTGAAAAGTATATTTGCCGTAAAATGTTTCCCTACTTTCCCATAACTCGGCTTTCCTTGGACGGATTTTCTTTTATTATCATATTAACTATACATATTAAATTTGTCTCTTGCAGATTATTTATGTATCTCTTTTGCATCTATTAAAATAAAAAATAACAACTTTTAGTTAAAACTTAAGAAATTATTGTTCTTTACTCTACAAGTTCGTACAGTCTCTTTCATGAATATTATCAAGCTAAAATTTTCCATTTCAAACAATTCCGTCGGACTTAAAAGGTTTTACAACTTGTTCAATATGATTACAATTGGCATTGAACGGTTCTTAATCCTTTTCAACAAGAACAAGAAGAAAGATATTAATTCGACGAGTAGGCTTCCATCTTGTATTTCTGTAACATTATACGTTTGCACGTATTGCGTGTTGTGTGAATTGATGGGGATGATTCTATAATGTTTATATCCATATATTTGTTATAAATAGGTATTGGAAAACCCCAAAGTAATAATCTTAGAAAAATCAAGAGTTCTTTGTATTTTAACTATGTAAATTGTTTATTTTGAAAGCTTATTACTTCAGAAAATTATTTTCGTTTAGGAGTTTTGTACGACTACTTATTACTATAAATATTTGTTGAACGGTTATAGTTACTGTACCAAATTGTGAAAAACTATAATTTTCAAGTGTAAAAATGATTCAAAACAAATTTTATCTTTCTAAATAACATTTTAGTTTTACTTAAAGATTAAAATTACAAAACAGTATCTTTCCGACAAACAAGAATACACCTCGAATTATCATAACAGACATATTATAAACATGTATTTACATAAAAAAAAATTAATGAAATTGTTGGACAGCCAATACATAATTGAACGTTTTAATTCAATTGAAAATTTTTGTAGGTTTGTTTTTAATATTTTAAGTATATTGGAGTTTAAGAGCTCTGATAGTATAGACATTTAATTGAAGAGAATGAGAAGAAAAAGTATAATTATTGGAAGACTTCATATGCATTCCAAAAAAAGATAAAAAACAAATATTGAGTGCGCTCATCCTAAGAGGTTGATTGAGATAATCCCCTTATACAGAAAAATAAAAAAAAAAATATTTAAAGTACTTCATACTGAATTTTAAACTTAATGTGGAGCAAGATACGATGTTGGTTTGACTATAATATAAACTGTTACCGTTGTATATACTTAAATGTACTACAATTTATAATTATTTATTATTTTATTCTCTATTTTTACATTTCCTTAGAGTTAATACATATTTTAAAAATAATTGGCAATTGTTTCCTCAGAACACATACAAAACATAAAATTTACATGTAATTCTGTATTTCAATGGTAACTAAATAAAGTGCATACAACTAAAACAAGTGCTATAATGTCGATATCTGTTATTAAACCCAAAAATTAAAATAATGTTTGTCATTTTTCCTTCTTCGTAAATCTCGCAGTAGCAAATAATTTGCGAATGCCAGGGCTAGAGTTTTATAAATGTAGATCGGTAGAGCCATGTAAAGGCACATATGTCACGTAGAGTGATCCTTTTTACTTTTATTTTCCAGAGCATTTCCTCTGCATCAATCCTGCGCACTAATTTTAGATTAATGTTCTACTACAGCATTTTCGATTTCCTTTTTAAAATTCGGTGACAGCCATTGATCAATACATCTTCAATGTGGAAGTTTAATGATTTTTCTTCTTTTTCACTATAGTAACTATATGAGCTGTTTCAGGTATACCAAATATTTTCAGGCTCTTCATTCGTGAACATTGTTCCGTGATATTTGGTTCTTGAGTTATTTATTTGATTTTATAGCTTTCCCATAGTTTCAATTTAATAAGTTAATCAATCTGTATAGTGTTTTTTCTACGGTTTGTTTTCTGCAATATGACAAAAGTCAAGTAAATATTCAAAACGTATTTCAAAGCATCCTTTAATTTTTTTTTTCATTAGTTTAAATATTTTTGTAAGCGTGACCGATTGACACTAAAAATGATTTCAAACTATGTTTTCTACGTTAAAAGGCACAATTTTTGCATCGCCATATTTGTTTTTATGTTGTTAACGTTATTGCAACACAATTAAATACAACCTTCATCTATAACATTAAATTAAAAACCAAAGTGGTCTAACATACATGTCGTTGAACTGCATACTTAAACTACATAAGGCATTTTTGCACGCAGTCTATATCAACTAATCACAACTACAAAATATAATATATACTGTATTAAACAGAGCTTTGCACTCCTCTACCGGATCTAATACGAGCGACTAGGTAATATAATTCTGGAATATTACTATAGTAAATAAAAGAAAGTGTTTTATAATTGATTGAAGAAAGTCACATAAGCTACTAGGTATTTTTTGTGTAAACGTAGATCGTACTCCTCTAATTTAGAACTTATAGTAGTTAAGGAAAGAATTTTAAAAATATGAAATAAATATGTTTTCAAATATAAAATACATGTATGTTATTATCAGATGAACTGACTTTATTTCCAGTAATAAATTGGGCATATGTAATATACTTACTGGTAGTTTTGCAAACATAGTGTAATAATGTAATGTATTGTAATTGGCCGTTAAAGTTAAACTAGATTTCATATATTTATATTTCATTAAAACCTGCGAATTGAACTTATATCTGTACAGAAATATAAATCAAATATCAATATATTTGTACATTGTTTGTTAAAAGTACCTGTGTGATTTTGTCTTGAATATTGCGAATGGGTAGATCACAAATGTGCAGTTTCTTCTTAAAAACAAATCAAGAGGGCTAGAACCAAAGTTAATATGTATATTACCAAACATTGTGCCTTTGGTTGTACGTTTACATGAGTTTGCATCAAATCTATTATATGCCAGTTTTAAAATTGTATAGATTTTAAGGGAAATAATTCGCAATTAATTAAAACTGAAGCACCATTCTAAATATATTGTAGTTTATAATACATTATTAGCTCTTAACAAGGAGAAAATATTATATGCATCGCAGAATTCAGATAAAATATCTTACGGTTATAGCTAACCGACCTTTACGAACACGTGTTGGCCTTTATAAATAAATAACATCGTAACTCTGTGGCCTATTTTCTAGTTTACGTGTTTATTAAAGTCAATATGTCGTAGCTGATACACTGTCTAAGTGAAAACCAAATATATATAACTAAAGACCAAATATTATTATTTTTGTTATAATTCAAAGTGATTTCTTATAAAGTGTGATACTTCACTGGAGGTAAACATGGAACACAAAGACTAGAAATGATGATATGTAAATTATATTTAGTTTTTATTTGGTGACCTTATGAACTAGATAAATAAATAAATTGACTAAACTGTTTTATTAGGTTATATATCTATATTACATTACAAACTATACACAAACAATCTTATAAGACACAATCATAATTTAATTATATTATTGTAGTAATAGTATAAACTTAAAATATTAGTTTTCAGGTATGCGATTTACAAAAGGCACAGTGTTTGTTAACATCAAACCTAATCTTGTTATGCTATTAACGGCCGTAATCAAAAACCAAGACTTTCTAATTGTAGAAAGGAATATAGAATACAAAAAGACTGAAACAACAAAATAACTAACTTCAATAACACTATTGATAATGGAGGTAAACTATTGGAATTTAGTTAAAATGTTTATACTTTACTTTCAGAAATATTCGTAAAACACTTATTTACAACGGACTTTATAAAATACAAGAACCATAAAAGATAAGACAATAAAAAACTACAGTTACATCGAATATCCAAAATATAAGACAGCTAATCATAAAAATAGTTTAAATATTATTTAAACTACATTAGATATGGAGTTTAAGAATAATAAGATATTAAACTTTCTTAACCTTTTAATATAATATAACTGTTATATTATGACCCCTTTGATACCCCCCCCCCGGACCGTGCTTGATATAACAATTAATATAAAAATTAGTTCAAAGTCTAATATTGTACAACATATCAATTTATTATGTAATCTATATTGACTCCAACTACCTATTACAAGAAAATATGTCATCTAATAAAGTGACTAATAAGATCATCCTTTGCACAATTACACAGCAGAATTAAATGTCATTAAATACATTTCTCAAATAAATGGATACACAATGGAAACTATAACAAATTATGAAAAGAAACAGAGTTAAAAAAATAAATTGTCTAGATACAAGCAGTGTAATATTAAAATATCAAACAATAAACATTAAATAACTATTTAATTTATTGTGCAGTACAAATTAAAAATTAAACCGTAACTGTGAGAAATAAATAACTGTGTTTATTCTGTGTTTTTACTGTTATGTGTGTAGCAGTAGCTGTGACATAAAATAACTGTGTTTATACTGTTTTGACAGTTTCGACAACATTTTACTTGAATTTTCATTTTAAGTTACAGTGAATACCCCAAATGAATCATATGACCACAGGTAGATTACTCAATAACAACTACTAAGAGTTATACTCACAAAAATATAGTTTTTTAGCAATATTTTTACTTACAACTAATTTAAATTAATAATCTTTACCTAACACACTACAACAATAATTAATGTATCATGTGTGTTTTTACTGTGAGAAATAAAATAACTGTGTTTATAATGTGTGTTGACTGTTGTATGTGTAGCAGTAACTGAGAAAAATAAAATATTCAAATCAAAATTGAATAAGTCTTCAATAATCCTAATTTGCTACTGTGTAAAAGGAAAGTTACTTAACAAGGAGACAAGGAAAACTTGTCAATCGATAAATCAAAGAGCTTTTAGATGGGGCATTAGATTGAAGTTTGTCATTTATTCAAAAAGAGTAGTTGTAGGCCTACTATAATAGAAACACATTATTTTAACAGATTTAAAAACTATCTCTTGGCAGGTTATTTTTTGTTATTAATATATTCGTAGTTTTCCAAGTTAAAACAAACTATACGGTTTGTTTTTTTTTTTTACAACATTAATATACATCAGACTACATTTTTAAAAACAATTTTCGTTGAAGCATCAACTTTTACAATAAAATAATTTATTTTTTTTCGAGTAAAGTCTTTTAATTGCTTAACACAAATATAACTGAATGGTTTTCATTGTACAGAAATAAATGTTTTAATATTCCTACTTCCAACTTAAATTTAACTCAGTTATTACAACATTGACATCATAGTGTCCTGCGTTACTTGTAGTACGTGTGTCCATTCTACTTAATTAAGTTTACTTGGACAACTAAATTGCTGCATTGCACTTCTAGTCCTGGCTGTCAACCTATGTCACTCTACAGACATTCAGTATGTACTTGAATATTCTCCTTACTTCAGAATACTACTAGTAGAATGTACTTAATAATTTAATGGACGACAACTTGGAGTTTCTCACTCTAAATATGACGATTCACAAGCTGTAAATAAAATCTACACTAAACATGCCTAACTCATAATTGTAATAAGCTAAACAGAATTGCATGTAATTAAATTCCAATTATGCTATAGTTCAAACTATCTTATATTGGTATCTATCTGCATAGTTAATCCATGCAGTTCAATATTTCAATTTATCTTGCTATAGTTCAAACCTTGAAGACAGCTTAGTTGTAGCTTTCCGTTTCTGTATGTCTCTCTACTGCCAGTCATAAGCATATCGGCAAGTAACTGAAAGTGTTAAGAAAATTGTGTTTTTAGTACAAATTAAAATATTTATCAACATAAATAACATTTTCTTTAAAGAATTAAAATTATTATAAACCTGGTATACGTTGAGAATGTTGAGTTGAAAAATCCAAAGTTAATTGAATGTAAAAGAGTATTAAGGTAACATATGTGTTTCTTTTACATATAAATTTCAAAATAAATTTGTTTTGACTATCACACCACTAAATTGTAAACTTAAGAAAGCAGGATTATGCTATTTATATTTCTCCTATATGCTTTCATACAATATGTTTGACTTAAAAAATCAACTAATCTTCGTATTTCTTAAATAATCTAATACCATAATTTTGAATGTATAATGTAACTTGTATCAGTACATTAGGTTATACTGAATTAAAATCATATTGGATAAATTAAACGCTGGAATGTCTTATGTTTAGTAAAATGAGGCATATACTAATAAAAAATCTGTTAATATGTAAAGAATAGTTTCAGTTTTATACACAGTTGTCTTTAGTTAAACTATTTATAAATTATATATTATTTAAAATGTTTTATTTTTCATGAAATAAATCACTAAGCCTTTCCAAAAAATATTCTGTTTGTTAATTTAAAGTCAAAATTGTCTTTTCGGTAAGTAACTTAATTCTTAAGCTGTATATTGTGACAGAATTGAATTTACCGCAGGGGATTTAGGGCTCCTTCACACGAAGCCACTTAGCAGCGCCACTAAGAAGCGCTTCCGTCGACTAAAGCTAGAAATAAATGGAAGGTTTCACACACCGCCACAACCACTAAATTAGAAGCGCGACTGCCTGTTACGGAATTTGCCTTCGCCACAGATCTCGGCGATTAAAAGTAGCGCTGCTGATGTCGAAACATAGTTTTAAATGGTAGGTTTCACACGTCGCCCCTTTTTTAGACGCTCGGAAGAGAAGCGATGCGTGCTACGCACCACCGGTAGCGCGTCGAAGCGCTGCTGGCCGGCGTTAACACAATATCAATCAGTCTTGATTGATCAGTTGAAACTTGCAGACGTGCGAAAGTTTTATTTATTGAAGAAATGGCGTCTTAGAGTGACATAACGGAAAAAATTAACATTGAAGATTTTATAAATGAAGTGGAGAATTGGCCTGATATATGTTACCTCAAGCATTTAGAATACAGCAATAAGATCGCTAAACGGAATTTATAGTACACACAAGAGAGAGCTTAGCGTAATTTGTATTAATTTAGTGAAACAAAGTAAAATATATTTATAAAATAAGGTAATTTTTAAATTTTCAAATATTCAGTTAATTTTATAATTTAGTCTTTACAATTTTTTATTATAAAATTTTATTTTTGGGTAAAGCATATAAAAATATTCCTAATTATTGTTTTAAAAGAGGCCTGTATTTTTGTTAGCGGTTTTGTAGTAGGAATATAAAAACTGGTGCTTACTAAACAACGGTTTTGAAATTGGCATATATTTTTATACACCTCTATTTAGAACTAAATTACAAAATTTGTATGTAGGCTATTTTAAAAGTAATAGGCTACAAAAAATTTGGACAAATTTTTATGTAGGCCTAAACTTCTAAAATTTTCCGTTACTGAACATTATTTTACTTCCTGACCTAATAACTTTTTAAATTTTACATCATTAAATTTTTTAGTTGCATATATGAATTCTTTGGACTTTTTTCTGTAAAAAAGCTATAAAATTACTATATTTGGCGAATTTATTTCTACCTAACGACTGATAGTCGGGAATGCGATAGTTACTTATTTTCTAGTAACGCACATATTGAAATTTAGCATAGCAACGAGAAGCGACACAATGGGCGTGGAAGCGCCACTACGGCCGTAGCAGCGCCACAACGCCGGCTACTGAGAAGCGCTACTAAGTGGCTACGTGTGAAGGGAGAACCAACCACCGAGAAGCGCTGCTAAGTGGCTTCGTGTGAAGGCGGCCTTATAAAACAATATATAATATAAACTAAAACATGAGTGAAATTAGAAATAGTTTAATACACAAAAATACTGTAAGTTGTGGGATTTATTTATTTTATACTAACAAAGTTTGGTACACTAACATTTCCAAATCTACAAATTTAGTAATAATAACTCTTTTATTTTGTCAGTTAATATTGAGAAAGAAACAGCATTTAGTAAAAATTCACTTCTTTGTTAGTCTAACTGATATAATAAAGCAACATATTATATACAGTATAAAAAGCAATAAACAAAAATATATATATTAATAAAAACAATTTTACTTTAATGTAAAGTATAGGAAAATAATAAAAACAAAATAAAAAGCCAAACAATCATTATCATTTTCAAAACCAAACAAAAGTTCCAGTCTTTATATCATCGACTTTCATTTTTAAATATTATTTATTTAAAAAATGTCAAACTAATGTTTTGATTGTAAATTAGTAATGCAATAAAAATGTATATTAGGCTAAATTTAAGAAAATATTTTATCAGCGGATTTGTTTTGTTAATGATACCTATTTTCTGATATTAACACCAGTAGCTGAATTCTTGTTATTAAATAATTTGTTTTGTTGTTGTGTTATTTATTTATTATTGTTCCCTTCTAATTATAATCATGTCTTACCACCATTAAACATAGTTATTAGATATTTTATGATTGCAAAAATGGTAGGGACCTTAATCTGTTGAAATTTATTGATGTAAACTTTAAACTTTATTTTTATATGTATTTAAAAAGAAAATCAATATTCAGTATATAATATTCAGTATGTCCTTTTAAACAAAACAATGTAATGGAAAAAAATTTCGCAAAACATTTTGAAGCCTTTGTTGAAGTAAAAAACTATTGCAGAATATTTATAAATAGTAGCTAAAGTAAGTTTCATGATTTATGTATTTATTTTTTCAATTGACTATACAAATATCCTCAGTGATTTAAAACTGAATTAATTCTGATGAATAATAAATAAATAATTTTAAAATTAATTATGAGACAACAAGCAAGTTTTAGTCAATCTCTAGAAATATTTTTGAGCATGGGTTTAATCAATTAAATCATTGAAAAGATTGCTTGATTCTTTCTGTTTGCTTTGCCATTATGTTTAATAAAATGTAGATATATGGTATGTGTTTAAGATAACTTTATTACAGTTACAATTAATAAACATAGATCATCTGTTTGTAGTCAGTCAATAGAAACGTCAAGTTACAATAAAGTAAAATATTATTTAAGTTATTTACTTAAAAAAAAATACACCAGCTAAGTTAGCAATTTACCCACTGCCATACTTATAATATACATACTTGCTAATAAATACTCGTTTATTACATACAGACATAATTTGAACTAAAAACAATTAACTAAATATATTTAACTATGTAATTTTTCTTTCCACGAAAACAATTAAACTGATAATATTTTAATTTTCTTGTATTTTTGCAATAACTTGAAACAATATATGTACTATCTATAATTTTAATACTTTATTGTAGCTTCATTTACGTATATAAAGCAATTTGTAGATAATTCATTGAGTAATTTATCTATTATAAGAATTAATTGTGGATCCTCCTTAAAGTGTTTTGCCAATTTCGAACATTATGTGTCCACATCTCGTTCTTATGAGTTGCCAATTGTATTAGTGTTTTATTAAAGAAACAAATCAGGTGTTATTTTTAGTCAAGCCTTTTAAACTCTGTCATAATTTGTTTCTATGGAAATTAAAAATTTTAAACAGTTAAGCTGTAAATCACAGCTTTTAAAGTACTTGCATCGGAATTGTAACATATATATCGGTTATCTATCCTGATAATTTATTTTGACTTACAAAAATAAATACATAACATTTTATCATGCCCTTATCCCTTCAATAATTTGGAATATTATGCATTATCACACACTTTATGGAATTTACAACTTTAATATTCAAGATCTTTGAAATAATGAAAAACTATTTGTCCAGTTTCAGAATAAACTTACCAATAACAAGATATTTTAGAAGATTATCAATCATTTTTTTTTTTAATTACAGATTTATTACAATTAAATAGATGATAATATATTATTAAATTGCATATTTATTAAATTTGATTTATTAAGTGATTTTAACTGTTTATGACCAAACAACTTTCCTAGGAATGGGTGGGTCACTAATATTGTGGACACATGACGGTAAAAAACTAAAGCTTTGAATTTTCAACTTATGATAAAAGTTTATATGTCCCCTTTGCCAAAAGTAATAAATAATGGGAATACAATGTCAAACTAAAAAATAAACAATTCTATAATTTGATTTAGTAACCGTTCAATATATAATAAACATTCTTATAATTTTACTCACTAACCTTTCACAAATACATTGATATTAGTTAATTTAAATTGTAATTTTTGTGTATCATTTTGTGGTTGATTATATACACTTTAAATGATCAAATGTTCACAAAACGAGTGTATCAATACAAAAATAGAAAACCATTACATTTTACGACTACTTTCTTTTACTCTGGTTTTAGTCAATCAGATTACGTTTTGGTAGATAGAGTAGTTCACCTTCCAATATCCTGCATAGTCTTGTTTGATTTATACTGGTGAAGGTTTATGTATCTAAATAATTCACCAATGAAACTTTTATTATCTTACCAGGGTCTTGATAAACACTTTTATTGACAGGGATAGGGAGAGGTATGGGTTTATATACTGTAAATGTCCGTGGGTCTATAGCTTGCGTGTCGCTTTATTTTACTATAAACTCAGCACTTTGAGCTATAAACTTCCAAACACTTCCACAACAAAGACAAAAAACAGATGAGAAATCAGGTATTACGAAGTGAGGTAATTTTGTAATAAATTCGCAGTATAAGTAATACTTTAGAACAAAGCAAGGTATATTTCTCTGATGGTATGTTTTATTGTAAATATGGATTTACGCTTCCTTTAGCCAGTGCTATAGATACCAAACGCGAATGCTGTATGTATTTAACACCAAGCCAAGTGAAATATGCCTAATGGTTTTTGAAATTTGTATCTGAATATTCTTCACATCATCTCTGTTAGGATGTTTTAGTGACAGAAATGGAAGTCCCTTTAAGAAGCTTTAGTTCAAATCATAGTCTACTTTTATCCAACGTTTTATAAAATATATTGTTTTTTTTACAAATAAATAATCAAGGCTATTTTACAATGTATTAATATAGAAACAAATTTTAAAAATAATAAATATGATCAAACAAACAATAATATTGTAAAATTATGTACAGTTTAAAACCTGAAACTACTCACATTGCTATCAAAGTTATTACTTATTTAGTAATCGTGGTGTTCCCATATTTTCTGAAGACTAAGTTTGTAAGTGTTTTAAAAAGTGTTTTAAAGTTTTTTTTTGTTCACAAAGTATTATAAAAATATTATGTTTGCATATTACGTAAGGAATTAGTAAGAGAACCTACATATACGTTGTTTACTTTTATTTCTTGCGTTATATAATTATAAATATGCTTAGTTTAATTTTATTTTAAAACCAAAATGCGTTTGGAACAAAAATTATTATTATTGATTATTACGAAATGTTGAAAGTTCCACTGAACTTTGAATGTTTTGCTTTCACTGTATATTTTTCGCTTCTTGTCAGTTGTCCATACTAGTAAATCACACACAAAACAACAAGTCAAATCAAAATACTGTTACGAAGATGTATTTTAAACACGTGAAAACACGTTGAGTTACGCAATAATTGTATTTATATCACAACAGACAGTTTTGCATTCTTTATCTTCCATAGTCTGACTAACTCGCAGACGCGCCTCTATCTTTTTATACTCTAATTATTGCCATCTAGAAGTGAGTGGAATACATTAGATCTTTCTCGAAATATTGAGATTATTCGCGAATGTTTGTTACTGCTGTTTTGAAAGTACTACTAGCGTTAACTTAACGATACACGATACTAACACTAATTATTTCCGATTGTGACCACCAGGTGTCGTCTAGTGTCGCGGTCGTAACAATAAAGTACAGTTGTACACAATCGTAATTGAACTAGCCAATTTAGCAAGCGTATGCTCGCTCTGGGCGTTCTTGGCGACTAGTCTAGAAATTCTAGATAATGGCAGGACAATTAAAACGGTTTTGGCCCTTGGAATTTACTTACTTACTGGAGTTATCAGTATGGCCCTAAGGCTGGAAAGTTTGGAGACCCTTTTGTTTCAGACAACGACTCCCTCTTTCCCAACCGAACTCAGCACCGAACAATACGAAGTGTGATTTAGAATACATTTTTTGATTCATACTCCTGCTGGTTAGTTCAGATAACTGGTATATATCTGTGTTTGTAAATCTTTGTATGTTCGTCCTCTTATATAGTGCTTGCTATAAACGTGAATAATATTACTAACTTGTGGATATGACATTTTAGTAACTAACCACTCTATTATCGTCTTTAAACGGATGTAAAATTTG
Organism: Philaenus spumarius; assembly: GCA_018207615.1. Lineage (NCBI taxonomy): Eukaryota > Metazoa > Arthropoda > Insecta > Hemiptera > Aphrophoridae > Philaenus > Philaenus spumarius. The sequence goes on from JAGFPH010000527.1 coordinate 423,973, forward strand.
TGTTATTGGGAAATGATTTTGTACTACAACATGGGATCAATCTGCATTAAACACCTTCAATGGTTTTCTTATCTTTGTATATCATGTTGTTGAAACTTTGTTTACTTATAAATAAGTTTCTTTTATTAAATAAAAATAAGAGAAGCTAACAAAAATTTTAATTGTATATAAATGAGTGAAAAATTATTATTTAAATGATCAAGCTAAGTTATAAAAAGATCCCACTTATTGAATGAAAACTTCGATACCATATTCTATCTACTAATGCACTAATAACTCTAAAGTCTGACATTTGTGAACTGTTCTCATTTTTTTTTTTATATAATGTTTGCTTTACTTAATGGACAGTGAATTATAAATTTAAAAAATAAAATATTTGACTAAAATCAGCAATTTCAGTATATTATATTAATATTTTAATTTAATGTTTTTCTTTATTTTATTTACCTATTATTTTTCATAACTTTTTTTGTTATTTGTTCCAAAGGATAATTAATAATTTTTTTAAAAAATAATTAATAAAGGTACCAACAATAAAACCTACATATACACAAAAACCCACGGTAATAATTGACATACAAATTTTATAAAAAATGCAGGTAATTAATATTATATTTTGAAACAAATAACCCCTTCCCGACACTTGCAGGTTGGGCTCAGGTATCTCTGGAAAGATATTCTTCCACAGAATAGAACGTATTTTCTAGGAGATAGACCCTGAGTGAACTCTTTAAACTATGGATATTTCTTGAACTCTTGAAACTCCCTTCTGTCTATGTCTAAACTCTGCCCTGCTGTGCACAAGTCTCCTTTAGTAAAACTGTGTTGTCTAAAAAATTGCATATGTTAAATAATGGACTACTGTTACAGTTTTGCATACACGGTTCACCATTATTTACAATGTCAAGTTCTTGTTGCAGGTTTTGTACATCAGTAGAATCAGATAACACGATCACCCACAAAACTTGGCAAGGACATCTAAGTCTTAAATATTCTAAAGTTTCAACAATGCCGTACGTTTACCCGATGAGAACAAATAACTGTAAGCCATGCCGTGCATGACTATTGATGTCAAATAATATTGCACCATTATCTTTATTAGTTTTTATTAACCTTTGTTAATGTTATTTATCGTAACATTTAAATAAGGGGCATCAAACCTATAAGCCTTCACTTAGCTTCACGACATTAAAAATAGCTAATTTTATCGTATTTAACAGTGTATTCTCAGCATTTGTCACTACATCATTAATTTGTACATCCTATGCTAGTTGGACTAGTTGTCTAGTTACGCTATTCAAATCACCTACCACGACTTGTTTCATAGTAGCATTATTTGGCTTTACAAAACTAGTTAAATATATTAATATTAGAGTCCATCTCTGCTGATAACAACTCACTCCAACCTCGTCCATGACTGTCTGACACGAAAAGTATTTCTTACATTTTAGATTCTTGCTGTTTTCAAGGTCATAACCTTGTTTTCTAGCCCTCGCTTTCACATTAGACTTATTAGAATTGTTATGTAAGTCACTTATACTTAATTTATCAGGTAACACATTCTTTTTTAGCTTATATCTAAAGTCTATATGTATGTTTGTACAATTTTGACCATCCACCGGTAGTTCATCCTCCGACAATACGTTGAAACGATTTCTTATTTTAATTTCAGGAATTTTTATATTTTCTACACCTCGAGATTTAATTGATTTGTATAGAAGCATAAAGTTTTCTTCCGTTGATTTTAATTCATTTAACTCTGAGGGAAGAGAAAACCGACCATGCTTAAATTTAGAAACAACATTGCCTCTTGCATCACATTTTACATGCATTAATTCATACTGAAACTTTATTTTCAGTAATTTATTCATTATTTTTCTTTTTTTCAACCAAAGCATTTAATACTAGGCTATTATTTATTTATTGTTTTAATTAGAAGTTATTTTTCTGTGACATATTCTAAAAAAGGGTTTTTTTCATTTACTTCGTTTTTTAAAATAGCCATTTAGGATGTTCCAACATTCCGAAATCAGAAGAATTATTTCTTAAAAATCTCTTTCACCACAAGTAACTATAACATGTTTAAAAGCTTCATACAAATTTAGTGTCAACGGTTTAACAGTTTCGTCAAAACCTTCTATCATTGTCAAAGCATCCATATCCTTGGCTACTTCATATTCTATAGCTGTCCGTTTTTTTTAACATGTCAAATGAAAAATATTTCCAGTCTATGCTTTAAAAAAAAAATTCAAGTTAAATTGTTTTTACTTAATATTAGGCTTAAATCTTAACTTAAAAATTTCTAATGCTATTTTAAGTGTCAAATCACAAACATATTTAGAAAGTTATTAATCGCAATGTTTTAATAAAAAATAAAATTTTAACTTATGAACTCAAACAGAATAAAAGTAGTAAGGTGATATTTTTCAGCTTGTATTTACCAGCTGATAGTCAATACTGATGATATTCTATGGACTGTATATAAATAGCTTTAAAGTATTTGTTTCTTTTGGTGTGCACCTGCATCTGTGTTTATTGTTTGTCATGTTTGAATTTTTTGTGATAATTAAATGTTTTAACGACCTCAGAGAGCGATCTGAAAAAGGAAAATACGTTCCAAAAAGCGTATCATATAGTAACGAGTAAGTCTAAAGACGGAGGAAGTATTGACAAATTTGTGACTTGGATACAATTACCACACAAAAATGTTATAAAGAAAATTAAAATTTTAAACTTACAAGTTGCGATTGTATCATAAATGGTAATAATTTTTGAAGAATAGTTAATTTAGTTAAGTTTAGTTATAAAAATAATTAGAGTAAGACCATTTATGAAATCACATTACCATTAAGTGTCTTAGTTATTATTTAATGCTGCAGTTATGTAATAATCTAATTTATTTTAATAATCAATTAATTGGTTAGTTTTGGGGGAAAGGGATTAGTGTCTTTGAGAAAATGTGTACATACTGTAAGTAGGTGATATTCTGGAAATAAAAGCTTAGCACAGTATTGTATAAGATTACAAATTATTCATAATGTTATTGTGTTCATATAGTGTTTAAATATCGGAGTATAGATAAATTATTGTCTGCGTCTTTTCCTTCATAACACAGTGCTTTCCTGAATTTTAACACAGCGTTATAACATTCGTCTATTTAAAAAAAAACCCTAATACCTGATCGTATCCTCAACGTTGTTTCAATCTGTCAGAAAAGGCTTCAAAATGTCTACGGCAATTGAGTCGATGAATAACATATTAGCCTGTTAAGTGCTGCACTAGTTTAACTAGTTTAAACCCTCTAACAGGGAATTTTTTTTCAAATCTTTTAAATTTTTGAACTTATTATAACAGTGTAAACCTCAATATGGACCACAGCTCACATAATCCAAAAGTTAGAATTATTAAAAAATTAGTAGAGAAACAAAAGTTGGAAGAAATTATGAATATTTTATTTAAAAATTATATTTAAATTATTCAATACAGATGGTTGTATACTTACAAAACTATTATAATAGTTTGATAGCAAATTAATGGTTACTTCTAATGGAAATTTTAATAGTCTACATAGTTTATAATCTCCAGCTTATAAAATTTGACATATGAAATAGTTTATCTGTATCGTCATTTTGTTTAATATTGTGCTTAATTTAACACTCTGTTTAATCTGTTCATAAACTGTAATAATTTAAATTACCCTTTTTCAAACGCTTTAACTTTACAATAGTTATTCCACTTTCCACGACACTTCGCAACTGACTGCAAAGTTAAACTTATAACTATTAGGCAGTAAAACAACACTAGTCCTACCAATATTATTTTGTAAGTTATACTTTGTCACTATTAAACTAAAAACAAACAGAAGATTTTTAGTTAAAAAAATAATGAGTTTTGCCGACCATGGTTTTGCCAGCGACGACATTTTCAAGGCAGCTTAACACAGACTGAAGTTCTACCAAGTAGCCTACCTTCGGTCATTAGTGTTATTCATGTAAGCTAAGTATACTTTACTATTACAAATATTTCTTTATGATTTAAGTCGATTCTTTCAATTTAGTTTAAATTTTCATAGTAAATAAAGTTCGTTTTTCAGATCATTACAGTACTTATAACTGAATAATTATAATTGCTACGCTAAAATAATAAATAACGAGTAAAACTGAAATATTTATCGTCTTCACATAAGATTACAATATTTGTTAGTTGTTTTTAGAGCTGTAACAATAAATATGTATAGTCCAAAATACAATTAATTGCATTCCTTTCTTGAATATATTGTAAATTCCCAAATATACAATTATTGTACAATTGTATAAGTTATGTTATAAAATTGTGAGTAGGAAACTGTCCCTGTACATAATTACACACAGTTAATTTTTGACTAGGTATAGAAATGTAATAATACATATTTGTACTAATGGTTGGTTGAGAAATAAAGTATTAAAACTTAATAAACAATATAATGTTTCTTAATAAAAGAAAAGGCCAAATGTTATGTCACAAACTTGTTAATTTTAGATAATTAGTTAAATCCGACTAACAAAAACACCTTCTCAAATAACGGAAATAAAACCCTAATAAGTCAATTCTGCTCAAGTGTAATTATTATCTTTTAGTTAGAATTTGGTTACAAATTTAACTAACTGTGCAACGTTTATGTGATAGTTATAGTGATTCATATAGTAATTTGTTTATTCATAGATTCACTTGGTCAAAGCTGTGAAATTATGTACGCAAGTTACAATATCAAGGAAGATTAAATGTCTGCTGATAACTTCTCCTGATTAATAAAATAAAGCTAAGGTAGCTTGTTGCATCAGTCGGTTTGCTGCAGCTAGAACTTCCAACACAGTTGTTTACTTATGGCTAGAGTGCGTTTAGTTCAACTACAGTTATGATAAATGATTGGCAGTGATTGTCTAAATGTACCATCACTTTTATAAGAAGTACATACATAGAATAATATTAGTGTTATTATTGCGGTAAAAAATAATCAATTTGAAAAAAAAACTAAATTAATAATAAAGCAATCGTATCTTTTATAAGTTAAGAATTTATGTATATTGTAAACTGCAGTTGGGCTTTGTGCCGTCTAATTTTATCCTGACCTAGTTGGCAGACATTTTAATAGAAAATCTTGCAGTCAACATGCTGGATTGTTAATAATACGCAAATTGAGTTTTAATAGAGCAATTCAATTAGTCGCCTTGGTTTTCGATGAGTTCGTTGTCATCATTATCGACGGTCCAACGAGGAAATTGATCGTGCTGACTCTGATGTAATTACATAAAAAACGATTTTTGTCTATTTGGTGGAACATTTTTCTCTAAAGACTCTTACTCGTTCTACAATTGTTATTTATTTTGTATAGTTTTATAGTTTTGAAAATGATTATACCATTTGTTCATTGATTAGTTGCTGTGGTTATTAGTATCAAAATAATAACTAATAACAAATATGTACATGTAAAAAAACAAGTAAAGAAGTCAAAAAACGTCCACCTCATTAGAAAATGTAATTTTTGAAAACTATATATGACTTTAATTATTTAGCCTAAAATTAATATCATAAAAACTAAAATTACTTTATAACATAAATAAAATACTTAAATGCAGTTCAAAATAAATGTGCAGATAACATTTTCTAACAATTACAAATTATTGTCACTATCTTTTTAAAAGTGATTACAATTTGGAAAGACAACAAAAATATATTAACAAAATAAATATTTAAATAACTATTTATAAACAACAAATCAAATGAAAAATACAATTTATAAATATAATAAATTATGTATGAGCTTCACAACAGCTAATGCAGAAATAGTTGGAAGAATATTGGTTTAAATTCCTTAAAATCCCCCATTAAATAATAAAATAACTTCCGTTATGTTAAAAATAACAGGAAATAATTTTTTGAAATACTTCTTTTATGTAATTCATATGGTTTAAAGAAAAAAGTTGCCCTTTTTACAAATTGTCAAATTGCAATTTTATCACATCCCACTGTTAATTCTCATTTAGTTCCCAAATATTGTCCTAGAATGTCGTCAGCAGTAACAGTCTGTTATTGCCAACATACAGTTAAATCATAATTCTTTGTAAATAACAAGTATACGAATGTAAGGTAATCTACGACAAAATGGGGTTTAATTAACAACGGATCTGTACTGTTTTAATCTACTGTTATATTAGAAACAACTTTAAAATCCATTCTTATATCAATACATATGTTTTGTCCAATCTAATATAAAAGATAGCTATTGTTGTCAGATATTTTAACGTGAAATGGAAAAGAAAAAACAATTAGTTTTAGATCACTCCATTATTTCAGAATAATAGAGTTATTATATTAGAATTATAAGCACATTTTAAATGATCTAATATTTATGTTCATATTTTATGGAATATTAGGCGAATTGAATTCATTTACTAACGAAATAAAATATTTTTTTCATAACCAAACCAAATACACAAACAACTTGAATTAAGTCGGATAATTTTATAAATAATATATTTAATGTCAATATTAAATATTTTCATAATAAGTGATACTAAATTGAAATGGAAATAGTTTTACAAAACCGAAATAATATTATTTGGTCCACCAACTTGTGTAATACAGACTTATTTATTTAATTTTCAAAGTGTGCTCTTTTTCTAAAATGTATGTTTAAATTTAAGTTAAAGCTCACACACACTGACTAGCATGTTGGTTGATCAAGTTGAGATCGAGCGACTAGTTGAACATGTCCGATATTGTGTTGCCTCCATTCCAACATGCTCGACTGTTTTGTTGGTTTTTTGATATTTCAGGTTCTCGTAGCTTCTCCCACTGGCAAGAAGCTGAAAAGTGGCAGCATTGCGTTCCTTAGCAGTTATTGACTGTCTCAAATGCGTATCTCTTTTTCATTATGCTTGGAAACTCGTCCAAGTAAATCTTCAAAACATTCATCGCTCATCCTCATATAGTTTCTGATGTTTTCAGGGTCAATGATGGCACGTTCAGTCAGTAAATTCATTTGGGTAAACTTGTTTTGGACCAAAAATAATTGTTTAGACCACAAGCGTCGACCTTTCTTCTTATTTTTATTTCTCAAACACAAAACACCAGCACAAACAGCCACGGCTGACCCATTGTTCAACTGATGATATAACCAACTTGCTCGATCAGACGTTCGACTGTGAGTTGACAACTCCTATTAAGTTCCGCGAGCGTGTTTGATAGTGTATAACATGGCTTTATAACATATTAAGCCAATATTTTATTTCTTGCACTTGTATTTTACTTGTATGCTTTATAAACACTTGGTTACGGAATTAATGTTGAAAAGAGAACTGTTTTCAAATTATCTTTTTTATTGATAAGTTTGGTGGGACCATTACTCGATTAAGATTACACAGTTAGTACTATTATAAAACATATGGGTTCTCAACATATCTATCCTACCTACTCTAGGAATAAGTATATTTCATTCTTTGATTAGCGTAAACAGTTACTCTTTGCTTCAACCAAATATTATTAGTTGAGTAGGCGTGAAGTCTCATAAATATATTAAGAAAAATAAATATAAGGTTTTAATACTGTGTATATGAACTTACCGTCTGCAATATTCTTGTATTATCGTCGTTTAAACGACGACCTTTTCGGCTATTCAGTCATTTTCAAGTAGTTAAGTATATTAAATACTGAGGTCAGCAGAATGATTTTTCATTCGACAATACCAATATTTCTGTATGACTTTTAATATTTTGGTTTGACGCCCTTATATTTGTGAACAAACTAATATTAAATTTCATTTTTCTTCGAAGTATAAGCTATTAGAGCTTATATTTTCGTACTTGAAAAAAAGTGTTAACAAGGGCACAAATTTACTTTCTCAGAATTTTAAATTATATTGTGTTTGGTTTACAGTCAAGATTATTTTCAATTGCTGTATTGACACCAACTATGAAAATTAAGTTAACCTTGCTAATTGTAGTCGAGTAATCCACCTTCTCATAGAATAAGTGAAACATATTGTACAAAAAATACAAAATATGTTTAAGAGGGTTTAACAATTAGTTATTTTAGGAATAGTTTGGAAAATACATAATTTTAAATGTCGTAAACTAACGATGGGTAAAGGGATCAAAGAGAATTATTCAGACGATGTTTATATTTGGAGATTCTAGATGGACATTTTAGAAATTTGTTTCATTAGTGTCATGTACACATTCCTGGAATTACTTGAAATGCTAATTCGAAATTGTAATTAAAAGGCTTTATAAATGCTTCAATCTTTTTGATGTATCTTTATGTAAAATACGTTTGACTTATAAAGGTTATGCGATTAATTACGACATCTTTTTAAATTTTACCTCGTGTGTGTTAAATTTTATTTTAAAATTAATTGTGATTTTAAACAAGTTAGAGATGCTTTAAATTGTATGGGCAGTGTTTACGAAAAAGGAAAGATACAATATGAATACCACAATTTATAAAAACAAAATTATTGAAGGAAACACAGGGATTTTCCATATGCGCATCACATTTCCAGCCAACATATAAATTACTTGATAACCATTGAAATGTCTTAAAACTATAAATTAAAATCATGTTGGTTTCAGGAGATATAAGAATGTTAAAGTAAAATTTATGGCAAAAATCTGTAAAAGTTGGTTCAAAGTTTTTTTTTTTTTGTAATAAAAGTTTCAAACTTTGCTACTAAAATAATCTCGATAGCAATGCTAGTGATAGCTTTACATATTTTTCTCTATAATGTTAAACGTATTTATTTATGCTGGTAACAAACATTTCATTATCATTTATTCGAAACAGTAAGCTGCATCCTTGTAGGAGTTTTGTTTTATAAGCGTACTTCATTGTATGTTTACTCTTTTAATTCTAAAAGTTGAAAAACAGATATTGTTAATGAATGTGATATTTTTCAAAGTGAGAGTGTATTTCAGTGTCAAAATCAAAATCTATGATATTTATTATTCTATCAATACTAGTGGATACATAACAAACATTGGGTATTATGTTTGTCACATGTTTGTACAATGTGACAAATGAAAATATGGAGCAAAGACGTTTGTGTGTATTTTTCTTTGTTAGATTACTTAAAAATTAGGTTTATATAATATGCACAACTTTAAATAACCAATAGTTAATAATTACTTAATGGTATACATGTATATGCTGCAATCAGAGTCTTTTAAACATTTAATAATTAACCAATTAATTGCATAATACTTTTAAAATGTGATCTTGAGTTTAGTAAATATTTATAACAAATAATTTTTAGATTGTCATTTAATAAACGAGTTTTATTAAACTATTGTTTATGAATACAAGGTATTACGTCTTTTATAAAGATAAGTTGATTATATAGTTTTATAAAGCTTTGAATGTTTTCCTGTTTCCTTAGTTTACTTGAATTTGAATCGTCCCTTTAAAGAGATCTTTCGTTATTTATGTTTAATCAGGCAAATTGTATCCGTCTACAGTTTCCGAATGTAATCTACCAATACACTGTGTATTAGATTATAAATCTTAAAACGCTTAAATTAATGAAACCTTGTCACACTATTGAAATATAAACAATAACTTATATAGGTCCTATGATATTTTCTTATAATTTCATCATGTCTGCCAGAACGTGAGTAAGTAAGTTATTTTTATCACACATTTTGACACAGTGTTATACCAAGTAACTTTAAGCAAAATAAGCATACATTAACAAATGATTTGTGTAGTGTACATCCTCATACATTAAATGTGACAGCGATCATTTTTGTTTCGTGTGTCAGATGGTGTTTCTTCTAGTTGCACCGATATTTTAAATCTAATTTACCATTTATTTTCACTTATCAGTCAGGTGATACAAACCCATTCGGAAAGTGTGTCAGGGGGGATTGGGTTAAATATTTTCCTTAGTAACTTTCTACCCTGTGCATTCTTCTAATTATACTGAAAATAAGTACTTCTACAGGCAATTATAACTTAATATTATAATAGATATTTTCATAACTGAATGCCAAAGAGGAAGTAGGGCCTATATAGGAATTTCAATGCAGGTTTATTTACATACTTGTTCTCTTTTAAATTTATTGATTAGTATAATTAGGCACTATTTCGTATGAAATTTATTTATGATTTTAAATTAGTTTACAATAGTTTCTTAAAATATTTTGTAGTTTTTCTTAAATTAATTAACAGCTATGATTTTTTTTTCATTTAGTAAAATTTTAAATTTGAAAAATGTTATAGTTTTATTGTTGTAGCTTCATTGACGTTGGCGGCATTGTTATTGAGATTTTTTAAATTAAAAACGGGGTTTTTTAAAGAATTTGACTTCAAGTTTGATTTTATCAAGTACTCACAAATATCGCTAGATGCTGTTTCTTTTACTTTGGACTCCTTTCATTTTATTAATACTGCCATCATTGGCTTTTGGACTTTTTTTATATAGTCAGTATTCCAGAACGTTGTTCATAAAATTACATTTTTGTGTTCCTCTTATTAAAAAAAAATGTTTATATATTTTTTTTTTTTTTGTAAGTTAGTTTAATTATTGCCGTTACAAAACCATCTATGATACTTTACTGGAGTCGGTTTATTCAAGTAAGGCAATCGACTATAATAATTATTGACAGTTAAAAATTTTTTCGTTAAGTAAATGGACCCATTTATTGTAAGTAGTAAATTATAAAAGGACCAACATTATTACTTCGTATGTGAGATTCAATTCATGCTGTTTTACAAAAGTATTGTTTCACATGATTGTATAAACGAGGTTCATTTTAGGAAAAAATAATAACCTATATATATTTGTATTATTGTTGTAAATTGAGAACAACTTTTATTTTCTTCAAGCATATATAATGTTTCTATAAAATTCAACCATTTGAAACTACACAATAAGAAAGACAGAACACAAAATAAGATTTAACTAAAACCTAATTTTTTAACTCGATAATGAAAACCAATTTTAGGTATATAAACTATAGATACGTTTTTCAAGAATAAATTCTGAACGCTTTAACAAATATGAGAAAATAAAACTTAAATAATTGTTATTACATTATAATTTATTGGAGAGTAATTACCATCTACATATACTTACTTATATTCTTACTAATCCAAACTTAACTTTATTCTTGTTTTTAGTCTCTATTTGGAAACTACATTTCAAATTATCTAATACATATTAGTTTTTTTTTTAAACAAGTTAAATATAAGTTTACATTTTCTAGTTATAATATCTTAATATATTTAAACTGTTAAATTATATACAGGGTTTATTAACTTTAATAACATAACTTGAATACTACGGTGAACTTGTACTTTTTATAAAGAACATAATATATATTAACTTTTTATTTGTTTGCCTTACTGAACTGGGTATAGATATTTCATAAATACCTGTGTATCACTTTTAGTGCTGCTCACATATATTTAATGTGCTGTTTAATGTCTCTATATTTGATAAGACATCATACGTTTCGCCTTTCGATCAGGCATTTTCAAGTCACTTTTAAAAATCCATAAAAAATTAGCATTAATTTGAATGCACGTCAAAATATCACATTAAGTTCTTACACAACAAACATTACACAACACAATTTAAAAAAACGAAACAAGTATTAATTTAATTTACATAAATCCCAACGCACGGGTCTAAAAATTCAACAATTATATTTATAACTGACTTATTTATAATTATATTTATAAGCTTACAGTAATATATAAATATAATTGTCGAATTTTTATTGTTGCATTAGTTTATAATTATTAAGATAGGAGTTCTGAAAAAAAACGGAAAAAAATCTTTCCAGAAGTGTTCAGACTTAGCAACATGACAAATAACTGTTATGGTATTTAGACGGTTCATTGAGACTTGGGTTAGTCAGAGGTGATACTAAGTGATAGTAACATTAGGATGAGAATCACTACAAGCACCAACCATTACGGTTTATTCAAGCTGACTTAATGTTCGAGTTCTTAGCCAAATTAATAATTAACATCCACCTCAAGTAGCTAGATGAACCACTGACGGCTCATGTTGGATCCCTGTTTAATCATTTAAAGACTGAATGCGTTTACTGTAGTTTTTGGAAAATAAGTTAAGGTTTTTTCAAAACACATTAATTTATAAATAATCAGCTTTGACGTAAAACTGAATGATTAAACCAATCTGAATACACAAAACAACTCATTTTCTCAGATGTCATTTGACATAGTATCTATAAAGTTAGACTATTAATCAAATTTCAAATTATGTTAACAATTATAAATTTATATTCTATTTAGTTCTGATTTCATAGTTATGTTTGCCAACTTTTAATATTTTTCTTATATTTCAATGTTGTTTTAAAAACAAAAGAATGCAATAAATTATATCAGAATTGTAGCCTGGTTAGTAGCCACAATGAGAAAAGCCAATGCTTTAAACATTTGTTATAGTTAAAGCTTTGGTAAACGGGGTATTTCTAAGCTTAGAACTTATTCAAGTGATGCAGCATGGATTACCTTTATGACTCTATCGAACTTGTTTAATATCTCCAAACCCTTACCATAAATTATTTGACACATGTAAAGCTTTTAATGAATGTATTTTACGCGGATTAAAATTCTTTGCAAAGTTAGTAACAAACATGAATTATTTTAAAATATAGAAGATATAGAAATTTATCAGTGATATAATGTGTTAAAAGAGAAAAGTTTTAATGTATTTTTAGCATTAAAGTAATGTTGTTTAGTCGACACATTATTATAAACAAGTTTTTTTTTATAAATTCGAGAATATTTATACGAGTTAAATACCATACAAACATATCGTGTCTTTCAAATTGTCTTTTGGCAATTTGCCTATGAGAATTATGACCACGAAACTAGTTCAGCTAAATATATCTCTGTCCTTACCCACCAATACTTTATCAAGTCATTATAATAGACTTTCTACAAGGTATATTTTTAAAACATGTTTGTTACAACTACCCAATGTTTTCCTCCCAAACAATAAATATAATTCATTTAGAAATCCTTTTTGTAATATAAAATAATGCAGAAACTTGTTATTTACTACTTTAGTATCTTTTTAAAATATTATGAAATGACTCATAGTATTCATATTCAGTTTAAGATAATTTTCTAAGTTTATAATATATACATATGTATATATCAGTTGTCCTTGTTAATGAAATGAGTCTGCCCTATTTTTCGTTAAAGGCTATGGGAATGAACAGTCATAAAACTTCATGAAAAAAGTTTTTAATACATTTGTTCTTTATCATAATCATCTACTGTCATAAATTGGTTAGTTGTAAAACTTTCAATAAAAAATGTCTTTTACTTTTTCGTAATAATACTTTGTAATAACTCAACTATATTACTAAACAAGACTTTAAATGGAACTAAAAGCACAACTTAAATAAATAAACAAATAAAAATAAAGCTTTATTTAACAGAAATGGTGTTTTGATTCTAATTTTTTTTCGAAACATTAATTAAATAATTTTAATTATTAAACTTATGAAATTGAATGCTGAGTATGGTAAAATGTTATTTATAAATAATAAAAACATCTGTGATTTTACATACTCTCAATCTAACAATTTTTATTTTTACATGATTTACAAATAAACGAAGTCACCGGACACAAAATAGAAGAAGTTTAAGTATCTTAGTTTTGTAATCCATATTTTTAATTACATAAGTCTTTAGCATTCTAGTTTCCTGTATAATGATGACCATTTTGGAAATTTGGTTATTTTAAAGATAATTGAAAATTTCTCCTTATTATATTACAATATACAAACTTAAAAAGTTGTACTAAATAGAGCACTGACATAAAAGAGCTTTAACTCGCACTTACTATTCTAAAGAAGTTATTTATATATAAGTATAAAGTCGTTACGAGCAAGGTTATCTCAATACAACAATATAGAAATAATACTTGCTTAATAATTCTATATTATTCTATGTTTTACACTTTGAAATGTTTGTATATTATGCATGCCTACGGATGTATATTGGGTGGCAATATATTATTAAATAATTGTTATTAACAAATACATGTATCTTGTTTTAAAATTAATTAAGAAGAAAAGCTAATATTTGTATTTTCTCTTTAAATTTCAGTTTGAACTGGATTGAGAGTTGATGTTTAGTAAAATCATCAATACTGCAATATTAGTTTAGAATTGATATGGAAGTTATTGCAATAAAAGCCACACTTCGTAGATTGATTGCTTTTCAAAACTAATTTATAACTTTTGACATAAAGGTGAATAATTGAGGAAACGTGACGTATACGACATGTATGCCATCCACCATTTATAGTTGACCACGAGTTATGGGTGTATGTCAAGAGACACGTGTATGTATGGTTAATATCTAAATGTTAATTGTATTTTCTAGTTGTTGGTACTGGCAACCTATAACCTTGTCACTTACAAACATTACTAATTACGACTTTACCTGGAATAACCACATTACAATTAAGTCACTAGTTTATATTAAACAACTGTTGTAATAAGTGCTAAATTATATCACATTGTTTATGAAGGTTCTCCACAAAAATAATGAAACATTCTAAATTCTATTTGAAAATGTCTATATTGTTTTAAATTTGTATTTGTTTTTTAAAGATTGACAATTAATAGAGGGATAATAATGCATCAGTTAAGTCATATTATTGAAATAATTTATTTAGATTTATTACAAAGCAAGTTCTAAACAAAAACAGTACAATGACAAATTAAGAATTAAACTAAATCACACGGCCAACAAATTTTAATCAGCTCCTTGCATTGCAATTTTAGTTCAGAATTAGATTTTTTTTAATAGTCTAACTTTACTTTGTTAAGTTAATTAACTGACAGGCAGTTTATAAAATGAAGTTATCAATAAATAACTTATTTATTTTGATAGAATATCCATAACAAGCCAATGTTTGGCTACCTATATAAATAAAAATGAAAATGTGCGTTTGTTCAAAATCGATAATCTCCAAAAGTTCTTCACCGATTGCTTTTAATTTTTGACTCAACATTGCATTCGAATTCACGAGTGTTTTACATACTTTTTGAAAAACCACAGTATCTAATGAACATAAAGACAACAAAAAGATATACTCAAAATTTAACAGAAATGTAAGCGCCATTACATATATTTATTGACTGTAATAATAACAGTAGTCAGCTGTTTCTTATAAAGAGGTAAAATATGTTTGTATGTAGGTGGTAACATCTGGAACTACTGAACAGATTAAAAAAATAGTTTTACTAAGAAGCTACACTATCTCTGAGTAACATAGGCTAGAATTCATATTGATATAAACATTTTGTATTCCAATATTTGTAAATTTAGTCGGAACAAATTCACAGGATCAAGTTGGACGTTAAACCCACACCGTCTAACAACTGTTATACCGAATAAATAAACAACATTATGAAAAACTAAAAAACGACAATTAAAAGATAAAACTGATATCATTCAATGATGTGCACAAAAACATAAATTATTTGTGTATGTTGCCGTTAATGCAGGGAAAATAAATTAAACATAATTTTAGGTTAGGCCTAGACTGATGAACCAACTCCTTGAATGTATTTACATTCATTACCATAGCAACCAATTGAATAAAATAACAGATAAAACAGTTCATTCGGATGTTCTGCTTAGTACAAAATAATATTTTAAGTTAGGCCTAGACTGAACCAACACATGTTTACACACACAAACCTATAAAAACTTGCGTTAAGGAATTTAAAAATACAATAAAAAACTATGTGACATCCTAACTGAAAATATATAACACATATTATAATTTAATAGTGGGCCTATTTATTGATAATATACGGTAATTGATAGTGAGTAAATTAACAGCTGATTTTAAAATATGAAACAATTATTTGTATTTCTAACTTTTTGGTTAGGTTTTTGAAGTGTAGACCTGAGTCTTACTGTTTCTTTTAATCTTTATTTTAACTGCTGTTATAAAAAATACGAAATAATTTGATTTGAACTTTAAACATTATTTACCATCTTAGTTTTGAGTTTATTATTAATCCTACACCTTTATAATAAATAAAACATAACATATGTTTTTAGAAGGTTCCACCGGGGGTTGGCGTGCGGAACACACAGGGGTCTCTTCTAGTTATATTATAAAATGCGTGTTTAAATGAGTCACGGATTGGATTTTATCATGTAAAAAATATTATATTTTTCATCATCAGCAGAGATTTTCATGTAAAAATTAAGATCCCAAGTTACTGTTACCTAAAACACATTTAGCGTTGAAAATTAAAAATTCTTATATTTTGTTTTAAACGTAGACTACATTAACAACCAGGCTGCTTAAATATATACTATAAAAATGGCAAGTTTGTATGTTTATTTAAATTTTACTCAAACTACTTGAACTTATGGTGAACTAACTTCTGTGCTTTAAAAAGTTAAAAGCTTTGAGAAAATGAAAGTTAAAAAAAAACTAATCTATTAAGTTAAATTTTACGATTTTGTATCTGATAAGGTCTATTACCGTAAATAATTTATTTGAAATGCGTGTTAAAGGTTAGGCTGGAATAGTGGGCAAAACTATTAAAACATGTTAAAATATACTAATGATATATTTCATAATTTTTTTTAAACTCTATTTAATTCTTAACTGTAAACAGATTACAAAATGTACGTTTAACTTTGCCTTTGTGAAAAACATGGTTAATACCGAAAAGATAAATAATAGTTTTAAACGTAATATTATATCTTCCTTTATTTATCTATTGTAACTTACTTGATAAAATATCAGAAACATGTATATTCCATTTTTTACATTTACTCTCCACTATCGCTTATAATAAATACATACATATCATATATCGCTTATCATGTAATAAATATAATTGAAATAATACTTTCTAAACGTTAACTTCTATAGTAAATCTACATACTGTATAAAATAAACAAATTAATATAATCGCATCTGAATAACATGCTTCAACAATCATGTAGCCTATTCAATTACATAAACATGTAAAAACAATTATATTGTCTAATGTACTAAAATGTTATTCCAAGACAACACATTACAAGAAAATTTTCGTTTGAAATTTTACTAAAATCATCACACATTCATTTGATCTGTTTATGTATGAAGGTATGTTGCGTGTACAATGGTCACATTTAACATAAATATCAATAGTTTTTAATTTAACTTGTAATTTAAATGTGTATATCTATAAATATAAAAGCCAAATCCACTGATTCACTGATCACGATTTCTCTAAAACTACTGAACGAATAGGAACGAAATTTGGTATGTAGCTTCCTCTAGGGCCATAGGTGCTCTCTAAGAAAGGTTTTCAAAACATTCGAAATTTTAGAGGGGGTTTGGTGGGGTCAAAGATACTAAATCACGATTTCTCCAAAACCACCGAACGGATTTTAATGAAATTTGGTATGTAGCTTCCTCTAGGGCCCTAGGTGCTCCCTAAGAAAGGGTTTAAAAAAATTCGAAATTTTAGGGGGTTTGGTTGCCAAAGTTATTAAAAATCCCCATGAGAAATACATAGTGTAATATATTTAATGATATAATATATTTTTTGTTAATATACATTTATTTTTGATTTGTATATCCGTTCAAAGCCGGATCGGGACAGCTAGTAAAAACATATTACTTAAATATTATTGAAAAATAAAATATTACGTAAATAATAGCTGAACCAAAGCAGTTATACAAACTTTCACTTTTGCAAAAGCTATGATTCTGTGGCTAATGTTAAAGAAATGTGGAGAATATTAGCAAATTTGTTTCTTTGATCATCTTCTTAAGACAAAAGTTATATTCCAGTTTTGAAAATAAAAGCTTAACTCAATCCTACCTATATTATATTAAAATTACATTTCGTAAATGTTTATGACAACGTTTATGACAAAGGAGTTCAGTTTTATAAAAAACTTATATTTTTCAAACAAAATATAAATTACTTCTTCTTTGTACCTTTGTGACATATTTAAGGCTTAAATTTGTTTATTTAAATTTATTTGTTTTGTTATTGTATTTAGTATACCAATTAATGCATATTTATATTTGTAGACGGTACAATTTAAAGTCAGATAAAAATCTTAATTAAATTGAACAGATTTCGATGTTCACAAACAGTTAATTTTAATTAATAGAAATTCTGAAAGAAAAACGTTTAATTTCTAGATATATAAAAAGGATACAGACAAATCAAAAATATGGTACAACTTATAGTTCGTTATACTACAAAACACAAACAAATTATAAGAATTTTGAATTTTCAACACCAAAGGTGTTTTAGGTTACAGTAACTTGGGATCTTAATTTGTACATGGAAATCTCTGCTAATGATGAAAAATATAATATTTTTTACATGATAAAATACAATCCACGACTCATTTAAACACGCATTTTATAATATAACTAGATGAGACCCCTGTATGTTCCGCACGCCAACCCCCGATGGAACCTTCTAAAAACATATGTTATGTTTTATCTATACTAATATTATAAAGAGGTAAAGTTTGTTTGTTTGTTTGTTTGTATGTAGGGGGTAATCTCTGGCGCTACTGAACCAATTGAAGAAATAGTATTACCAATAAAAAGCTACATTATCCCTGAGTAACATAGGCTATAATTCATTTCGGTAAAAACCTTTTTTATTTTAATATTTGTAAATTTAGTCGGAAAAAATCTTAGGTTAGGCCTGGAATGATAAACCAACACATGTATTTACATTTATTACCATAGCAACCAATTGAATAAAATAACAGATAATATAGATGTTTACTTCAATATTTCCATTAAGAGCTGATTTCAAAATTTGAAGCAATTATTTTTGTATTTCTAGCTTTTAGGTTAGGGTTTTAAAGTGTAGACCTGAGCTTTGCTGGTTCTTTTAACTATTATTAACTGCTGTTATAAAATATAAGAAATAATTTGGTTTGAACATTTAACATTATTTACCATCTTAGTTTTGAGGTTATTATTAATATTACACCTTTATTATAAATAAAACATAACATATGTTTTTAGAAATTTCCGTTAGGGGTTGGTGTGCGGAGCACGCAGGGGTCTCCCCTAGTTTATAATAAAGGTGTAGGATTAATAATAACCTCAAAACTAAGATGGTAAATAATGTTAAAAGTTCAAATCAAACTATTTCGTATTTTTTATAACAGCAGTTATAATTAAGGTTAACAGAACCAGTAAGGCTCAGGTCTACACTTTAAAAACCTAATCAAAACGTTAGAAATACAAATAATTGTTTCATATTTTGAAATCAGATGTTAAATCTATAGAAATTAAAGACTATGTACGAAGTTAGAAAAATAAAATTTAATGTTTACGTAGGGTCGAACCTAGTTACTAGCTATACATTTACTTGCTCCATACGCTGTTCCCTTATCTTTACAGTTTACTGATTTAAATTAAAATATTTAAGCATCAAAATTATGTATAGATTTTACAAAACAAATTATGTGTAAGTATGTTGAAAAATACTGCTTTTATTAAAATGTATAGTTAATAATTGTGACTTCATTATTAATCACAAGACGGACCTTCGTCTTGTTACCTTCTCGAGGAGCGTCGAAGTCACAAGACGGACCTTAGAAGGTCATTGATTGTAATAGTTAACTGTGTAAAGTTTAGTTACCTGCCAGTAATAACACATAACCTCTGAACACCTAATGGCTAAATTACAAAGTACAAAATCTAAGAATAACAAAATCATGAGCATTACAGTATGCGCCCTCTAACCTTATAAATGGAAACTTGCAGGGTTTTTCTTTTGGAACGTTTAACTAATAACAGTCTAAACATGTTTACTAATTATAAACACAATGTGACTAATCGTATGTTAGTTTATGTTTAGGTTTTTTTAATTGTTTTTAGGTTGACATTTTATGTTAGAAAATGTATACGGTAAGATAACCAAAATAACTTACAGGCCCTATTCACAAAATGTTTAGAGTTCGTAAATTGTAAACTAAGTTGGTTCAACTACTTATTATTCACAGAATGTTTAGAGTTCGTAAATTGTAAACTAATTTGGTTCAACTAGTCTACTTATTATTCACATAATGTTTAGAGTTCGTAAATTGTAAACATAAGTTGCTTCAACTACTTATTATTCACAGAATGTTTAGAGTTCATAAATTGTAA
>JAGFPH010000527.1:444355-461575 GCA_018207615.1 Philaenus spumarius
TTGGTTCAACTACTTATTATTCACAGAATGTTTAGAGTTCGTAAATTATAAACATAAGTTGATACAACTACTTATCTTGTCAAATTTAAATTATAAATTATCCTACCGAGATTATGGCAGCAGAAGTTAGAAGTAATTTAAAGTTGAAACATACTAAGAAATTAAGAACTGACAATCAAAATATTGGTGAGTGAACATATTTCGCTCTTAGCGTTGTATTTTACTGGCAAAATTTGGTTAACATTGAATCAATATAAGTTTATGTTTATCTTATTTTCCTGATTTAGGCCTACCTTGAATATAAATATTTTCAATTGACAACCTAAGCTTTAGCTTGACGCTGTGTTGACTTGAAGGAAAACAATTAAATCTTGACAGTTCCTGATAGCGGATATTTTAAACTGTCAGAAACAGACTGCCACTTATCTATTAATACATAAATAATATAGCCTACTTCAAAAAAATATATGGGCTGTATTAGACGGAGAAATATCTTATCAATTTATGTCAAAAACAATTGCTTATTTAAAAATTAAACAAATTTTCCAGGATTTAAGTTAGGTAATAAGAGATTCAGTAACCAATAGTCATTGGGGCGATTTGCCTTACAAAAGGAGGTTTAGAAATTATTTTTAAATATTATTTAAGTCATTACCCTTATAATAAATTCTAGCGTTTAACCTTTGAGGGAGGGCGTGTCAGCAGAAAACACGAAACAATATATTATGAGGTTTTATAACTTTATTATTGAACCTACGAGGAAAATGTTAACGAAATGTTTACAGAAGACAGCATTTCATACATTTTGTGATTACACTTTTCTTATAGGTTTAATTAGGATCGGGCACAGCAAGTGCAAGAGGAAATTTATGATATTTATTCTAAACAGTTCATAAAACCACTTTTTTACTTTCTCCACCCTATACGTAGTATATGGAGAAAGTATTGTTTTCGTAAAAATGTTCGAATTTGAATTTTCAGTTGAATTATCTGTTTTGGTGCTCCCAGAACCCCAAAAAATTGTTTAGTGCAATTATCTGTGTTGGTGCTCCCTGAACCCAAAAATATTTTTAGTGGAATTTTTTGTTTTGGTGCTCCCAGAACCCAAAAAAGTGTTTTTAACGTGGTGTCTGTCTGTCAGTGTGTCAGTATGTATACACGACCAGAGGGGACACTATTGGTCCGATTTTCATGAAATTTGGTATGTAGGTACTA
The DNA here is from genome assembly GCA_018207615.1 of Philaenus spumarius. NCBI lineage: Eukaryota > Metazoa > Arthropoda > Insecta > Hemiptera > Aphrophoridae > Philaenus > Philaenus spumarius. The sequence continues at coordinate 445,571 of JAGFPH010000527.1, forward strand.
AACTCTAATATCTCCAGGCGTTTTTTTCATTTTTTGGAATTTTTAATTTTTAGGGGTAATTTACCCCAAAAAACCAATAAAAAACGACAAAAATGCGAATTTCTCAAAAACGGCTCTAACGATTTTGATCAAATTTTCAGTATTTATAGTGCTTAAGATGCCAAACAAAATGACACCACCCGCTTTTATCAAAACTTCGGCGTTTCATAATTATGGGGAAATGTTAAAAAATAAACAAGTTTATGTTGTCAATCTAGCATCACGGCGACGGCCGCACGGGGTAGCACAACGGTAGCGAGGACGGCCAGTAATTCAAAGGTCGCGCGATCGAATACCGCCTGGGACAATAACTTTTTTATACGATTGACGTAGGTAGAATATTATTTTTTTGTTTTGTTCTAAAAAGTAGTAAATAAAATTATTAAAAACAATATTATTTTGATTACAGTAAGTTGGGAGAAAGTTTGTGTCAGTTAACTGATACCGTTTATTATATTAGTCAATCATATTAATGCAAACAAATTTAATATTTTATTATTATATTTAGAACACTATAGATTTGAATAAATTATAATTAAATATAATATTATAATTTCATTCAATCAATAAATTTATTAGTATTACTTTTGGTGTATAAATCATAAGTTCAAACAATTTCATATTACAATAAAAATTAGGCCAATGCATTTATTATCACTACTTAAAAAAGTATTTAAAATATTTCTCCATTGACTTCAAAATAATTCTAAAAAATCTAGTATTACACGTTGCCCTGTAGAGTAAACTATTTAGTAAAATGTTGTTAAATTTTGTTTTATGTTTTATAATTCTCATTTTAGGGTAAAAATCGAGGAGGGGAGGGGGAGTATAAACCGAATCATTGTATATTGCGTTAACAAGATTAAAAATGTATTATACATTCCTTCAAAGTTAAACAAGTTTTAAATAAATACCTAAAAACATTTAATCATGGTTCGATCGTGAATTACCACCAGTGAGAAATTGGGTGTTTTTTTCTATATTAAAATTTAGTTAAAATAATTTTATACTTTTCATAGACATTTTTTTACCACATTCAATAACTGATATATATTAACTAACAATGAGTTTACTCGAAAAATTTTGAGGAAAGCTTTATTCATCTATAAGTCTAATCTTTCGTATAATTTTGAAGATGAACTGTTCTAATTGTTATATAATGTTGATGAGTTTGATGAAAATCTTAGCTATAATTGGTTTAATTAGACAAAATAATTTTTTCTGCTTTTCTTAAAGATATTTGGTTATAAAAAGGACAAACATCTTATTTTAATTTAAATTACATGGAAGTAGTAAATAATTGCGACAACTTCTGTTATCAACAAGATATACACTGAACTGATGTAATCATATGTTTACAACCCTAATCACACTCAGCTTACTAGTAAAGTAGGAAACGCCCAGCCTGCAAGTTGTTTCCTAGTTCAGTAAACCGGTAGCTAGAGAAAACTCCCATCTCGCTGATAAAATTCAAGTAGTTGGTATCTCTGCTGTTCTTTGGCATGCTGGATCCGAATTTGAAGTTTTCCTGAAAATTTCCGAGATATTCGCTGAAAAGTAGCGAAATTTTCACACGTTTTGCCCGTAGCTCCAAAACTATGAATTTATCGAAAAGACCACCGTATAAAAAATTAAAGCAGGTAAAAGTCCTATACATTTTATGTTTAGTTTTTGGATGTAGGACCAAAGGGTGATGCGCTAGACGCTAGAGCAAGTTGTACATTGACGAAATTTACTTTTTTCGAAAATAGCTTTCTTCATCAGGTTTTCACAGATAACTAATAATCTACGCATTTATATAAGAAACATACTATGTACACATTGAAAGAGCTTTACATTTCTTATAGAGCCCATGTAGAGGTCTTTAACGTAAGAAAAGTTGTTAATACATTTTCTTGCGACTTCCAGTACAGTCTCTTTCATCTTTATAGGTTACGTTTATGGATTTTGACTTTACTCTGAAGGACTTCATGATTCCAGGTAGTCGGCTCACAATAAATGTTGGGCGAGGAGGCCGTTCCCTGTCAACCCTCTTTCGCCCTGCAAGCATCCAGTTTACGACGAATGTTTGTTTTAAACAAGTCTTTCAGCGATTTCAAAATACGAAAGTTACTTGTGTAGTTTTTCTTCGTTTTATTATTATTTTTGTTTAGTTTCAGTTTAGTTTAAATTTTAAGTTAGTTTTCTTTGGTTAAATATGTTGAATTTACAGTGTCAGTTATGTGATAATGGTTTGGAAGATGGAAGGACGACAATAGGGGGGGGGGGGGGGGACAGGTTCTTGGCCGTTATTTGAAGACAGTTTATAACAAGTATATGGCAGCGATTAACCAATCAAGTTTTTTTAGAATGCATTATTCAGTTATTTAAGTCAAGTTGTGTTCTGATTCTCTTTGGTTAAAACTGTGTGTAACTTTTACTCCATCCATGTAAAGCTGGATTTTAGAAAGTTATTTTTGAATATAAATAAAATCAAGATCGAAATTTCGAGATGTGTAATAAAAACGCTTGAATCGACATTTTCATATTAAGTGTAACATAAAAAGATTTTCTAGAATATATTAAAATGTCACTATAATAAAATAGAATATTTGTATTACTTAAGTCTGAACTTACGTTTGTAATAAGCTACGTATCTTATTTCACTGTATAACGTATACTACACAGATTTAGAACTATTCAAATTATTGCAACTCTATACCAAATAGAGACCACATTATTAAATAATTCAAATTATATTTCTCATTTTAATAGGCGGCAAAATATTATTGCCATGGATAATTTTGGTTAAGTGTAAACTTTTTAACAAAACAATCAATTTTGTTAAAACTAGAATATTTAAAACAATTTATTACGAGTTGAACCTTCTATTGCATTAATCACATCTCAAGCGGTAATGTATAGTAAATAAATATAAATTAAATATTTTTTTTTTAAATATGCTTTTCTATCCATAAAAATAACATAAATATACTCGAACTAAAAAATAAAAAATAACCTTCAGATAAAATTAATTCTTCCTCAGTGAATCTGATATTGTAATGAGACTTGATAGCTTGCATACTTTTTACTTTTCACAAAATAAGCACACCCAAAAAGCATTCGGAGTGATGTTTTTAGAACAAATCCCCATTATTTTCGGGTGTGTTTATTTTGTGAAAAGTAAAACGATTGCAAGCTATCAAGTCTCATTACAATATCAGATTTGCTGAGGAAGAATTATTAATTTTATCTGTGGGTTAATTTTTATTTCGACTCTATGTTATTCATGGATAGGAAAGCATTAAAAAAAATTATTTATTTTATATTTAACTTTTAAGTTATAGTCATAAATTGGATTTTTTTAAATTTTTGGTCCTCAGAGCCAACCCCCCCCTATCTGAGGATGAATTTTTTTGTTAATATATGAGAACGCAGTCGTAACGCGATGTGCTATACGGAGCAGCCCGAGGCGATCCGAAAAGAGCAGAGGCGACCATGCACCGGTCCACGTATCGGTTTTTCCACCGGTTGAACGGTAGTGAGTTGAAGAAAAGCATGTAAAAAGCAGATTTTTTTGGAAAATATAAGAAATTTTTTGAAAAAACCCCTTTATTTTCAATAAATTACAACCAACATAAAAAATACAAAGGAAAATGAAAATTATACTCTGGAAATAGACATACTCTTATTTTTTACTTATGATTTAAAATTATTATAACATATCAGAACGATATCTGATATTCGTGTTAATGTTTGTTAATGACGTATTCTTACTTATAGTAACACGGAATTAACATTTTGTTTGTGGTACCCTATCATTTACTTTAAAGAACTGAAAATCTCCTTTTTATGTAACTAAAATTTGTTTTGCTTACTTTGAAGTTTGGGTATACATTTGATAGTTTTACAAAAATGTATTGAATTTGAGCGAAAATGTAATACTAAAATATTCAACGGTTTGAACGGCCATCTGTCTTACTATATACGATGCAGTTTCATTTCACTTAGTTAATGTAAACTCACACAGTGTGTTGCAGCCCACATGTATAATGCAGATGTTCCTGAAATTCAGTAATCTAAATACAGAACGAGTGAGGTACTTTACTTCAACGAACCACTCCTCGAGAGAAACCTGTCTGCAAAATTATTGTAAGTCAATACTATTATCCTGAAAAACCAAATAATTTTGAACTTTATAAAAAATGTTTTAAAATTTGTTTTTTTAGGTCAATATATCGCTTACACTCTACCAATATCATTGCAAAGAATGTAAATTAATTTAATCAATCTAAAATTCATTTTAAGTATTATTTGAGTCTTATTAAATAATATTACGCCAACTGCTATTACTTAGTATAGCATCTTGTTCTACGTTCAAAATATGTGTGTTTTTATTTCCTTGATTTAATTTTTTTCAAATAACGATGACAGATTTCAGCAATGACCTCAGTACTAACATTTAAATAAATTTAAAATGTTACTTTTCTCGGAGTAGCGATTGTATAAAATGTTTCTAATATTTATTTAACCTTATGTTAAGTTATGTTTATATAACTTTATTTTGGAGGAATGATTATGAAATTGAAATCGATTCATTATATTAGCCACATCAACGTCCAAACAATCTTTCAAAAATCCCTTTAGATACGTTTGAATACTTTAATACTAAGAAAAGTAAGTGTTTAAAATTAATAAATTAGAGGAAATGAACCTAATGGCAAATATTTTAATTCCAACATAAAAAAATTAAAATCAAACTAAATGTTTGCCTTCATTTCACTATTATAATGATAGTGTAACATTTGCATATATTTGAATTAACATCATAATGATTTATCATCTTTATGATTTAAATATATTAAGATAATTAATCTCTTATGATATAAAAAAATGCTTTGAAATTATCTAAGTAAAACGATAATTTTAAGTATATATAAACATTTTAATTTACTAATGTGTGGTCTAGAAACAATGAAATGCTACCATTTTATTCACGATAATAGGAATATAGTTGCTTTTAAATATACTAAAACCTGTACTTCATAGGATTCATAAAATGGTGAACATGTGTGACAATAACATATATTATTTATATTGGCATTAGCTTGATGTTATAAATTTAAATTTAGGTTACATTTTTTTAAATTAAATAACTTAATAATTAAATGTACTTATGGAATACATAAATTAGATATTTTTTAATAGATTTGAAAGGCATTGTACACCTATTGTGTGGTTAGTCGTAACCATGGTAGACTTTAATTGTTTCTAGATCGAAAAACAAAAGTTAATTAAAAAGTTTATATACGTATCGGCTAAATCGGACCAACAGGCAAGACCAATTGAAAGTTTTTTTTACATGAAAAAATGTTATACTTCCTAATATGAAAAATATTAAATTCGTTTCAAGTTATTATACTTCACTGAAACAAAAATAACTGGATCTTTAATAACACGACTTATAATAAACAACTTGTGGAAAAATAGTGACAGTAAAACAAATAACTCCATTAGATGAAACAGTATCAAACCTGTTTATCTTATGATAATTGTTCTAAATTAATAAACATTTACATATTGCATATTCTTTGTTCTGATCAACCGTTACGGAGGTGTGAACGAAATTATGTCGTAGAACAAGAAATTCATGGACTTCTTTTCTTAGACATAATATCGGACTAGATCAAAATTGTTGTTAATACTCTAATATTACCAAAATGTTTCGTCTGCTTGTTTTTTTTTTTATATATATATCTACTTATATAAAGCTAGACGGTAACACTGATTCATTGACATTAATTATTTGGCACTTCCCGTAATCGGACCCCCCTCAACCTTATACTTGAATTAAAGCTCTCGACGAGAAACTTTTGGGAAAATTGCCAGAAGTTAACATTTTTTAATTTTGCAAGCACCTTTTTGGGCGGGAAAGATTTTTAAATTTTTCATTTTTTCACTTTGAGCGTGTTTTGTAAGAAAACGGTAAAAGATAGCAAAACAATTTAAATACAAAAGTTGTAGAAAATTTAATTTCAGACCAACGATTTTCATCAGATTTAAGATCCAATCATCCATTTAGCCACTATTCATCCGAGAAGGGAAGCTCCGCCCAACGTTCTTAAAGCTAACCGGTTTCACTGATTCACTGACATTAATTATTATACACTTCCCGTAATTGGACCCCCATCAACCTTATACTTGAATTAAAGCTCTCGACGAGAAACTCTTGGGAAAATTGCCAGAATTTAACAATTTTTAATTTTGGAAGCACCTGTTGGGCGGGAACGATTTTTTCGATTTTTTGAATTTCTTCATTTTCCCACTTTGAGTGCATTTAGCAAGAAAGTGGTAAGAAATAGCAAAAAATTTAAAATACAAAAGTTGCAGAAAATTAAATTTCAAAGAAGAGATTTTCCATCAAATTCAATATCCAATCATCCATTTAGCCACTATTCATCCGAGAAGGGAGGCTCCGCCCAACGTTCTTAAAGCTAACCGGTTTCACTGATTCACTGACATTAATTATTAGGCACTTCCCGTAATCGGAACCCCATCAACCTTATACTTAAATTAAAGCTCTCGACGAGAAACTTTTGGGAAAATTGCAAGAATTTAACATTTTTTATTTTGGAAGCACCTTTTGGGCGGGAAAGATTTTTTCGATTTTTCAATTTCTTCATTTTTCCACTTTGATTGCATTTTGTAAGAAAACGGTAAGAGATTGAAAAAAATGTTAAACACAAAAGTTTTAGAAAATTTAATTTCAAACTAACGATTACCCATCAAATTGGAGATCCAATCATCCGTTCAGCCGCTATTCACACAAGAAGGAGCTTCGGCACACAATCCTTCAAATTTCCCATGTTAATCTTATGAAGATAATGTTAATGAGTTTGAGTCAGCTGCCAAATAAAACAGCTGATTTATGCTAGGTCATCAATGTACAAACGAGCCAAAGATTAACGAGATTCTTTATCGAATTTTCCAACTGCGAGCGAAGCGAAGCAGCCATCTGAGGCCGAAGGCCGAGGCGGGGTTGGGACGCGAAGCGTCCAGGGGCATAGCCCCTAGTATAGTATATAACTGCCACTCTTAGCACAAATAATTTGTTTTTATTGATACGATTATTCAAGTAAATAAAGTGGAATTGTATCACTACCTTTACTTGTTGAACAAGAAGTACTGAATCTTTAACATTAAAACTGTATAATAGAGTTGTAGTTTAGAGTATGTTTCCTTATTGATCAAATAACGTGAAACTTATTTTTAAATATTTGCTTTTTAACGTTCAAACGATCTATTTCGTATTCATATATCTGTTTAAACACAAATAATGGTTAATTGCTTGATGTTTTAATAATATGAATCGTTTGTAAACAGTTCAAATAAAATAACAACATTTTATTGCAGATTTATAATATCAGGAATATGAATTTTTGTTTATGTAACGTTCGCCTACATTTTGATGCCTTGTCAGTTAAGTTTGTCTAAAATTTATTTAAATAGTAATAAAACATAATAGTTTCAATACTTACATAACTTAAAATATTTGAACAAATGTGTACACTCTTTTGTTGTGAGTCAAAACATACGGAGTTTGATTTGAACTGTTGTTATTTATGTGAAAATACTCCATCAAGTATTCGAAAGTTACTTCCCTACATCCTGTCCTGAGTTACAAGTTCTTTAAGTTCTTACCTTGCATGCATTTCGTTTAGACTAAAATGAATAAAATTTTAGACAGTCTGTAAGCGTCATAGATTTAAGAAATGCCATAATTTATTTTATTACAAATCAATAACATAACAATATATTTGAATTTATTGTTGCTACCATAATTGTAATATGTTCCTCAAAACCAACTATTGGGTAATATATATCATTAATCAAATACTGTTATAAGTATTCTAAGCCTAACTTTATTGATTTCAAGATATATTTATTGAAAAAAAGTAAATGAATGCGGTCGGGAGACACGCCATGAACGAAGTTCATCACGACTTTTCTTTAATTATTTTACCACCCTTAACATCAACATACACACATACATTTAATCTTTCAATTGCCGTTTATTATTAATTTGATTTTTTTACAACTATTTACTGTTTACATACGTTTAATGTTATTATAATAAATGTTTAGAATTAATTATAACAAAAAAGCTAAGATGGTAAACTTAGACAAATGTCCATTCACTGTAAATACATTTAATAATCATAAAATGTTGGTTCATCAGTCTAGGCCCAACCTAAAATTATATTGTGTATGTTTAAATTTTTTTACCTGTCTTAACGGCAACATACATACAATAATTTTAGGTTAGGCCTCGACTTAAAATTACTTTCTAGGCCTAACCTAAAATTATTGTATGTATTATGCCGTTAAGGCAGGTACAATCAATTAATTATACAAACAATAATTTTAGGTTAGGCATAGACTGATGAACCAACATTTTATGTTTATTGAATGTATTTCAGTGCTTGACGATAATATCTGAATTACGCCGGACGGATTGTGATGACGGATTAATACGTCTATTAATTAAATTGAGGAACCAAAACACATGTTACTTGAACATTCATTGCCATAGCAACCAATTTGATAACGCTTTTACGTTACTCATATTTTACTTTGTCATTGCCATAGCAACCAATTAATAACACTTTTTCGTTATGCATTCAATTTTCTATTTGTTAACTTTTACCGTAACAAGCGTTAAGAAACTTCGTTCCAATAAATATTTTTTTAGGTAAAATATTTTATTTACATGTTTAACATTTATTATGACTCTACCTAAAAAATAATTTATTTCAATAAATATATCTTAAAATCAATCAACTTAGGCCTAGAATTTTTATAAGAATATTTGATTGTAATGAACATAAAGTGGGTATAGATATCTAGCCTTATATAGTAAGTAAGAGGTTCAATGAACACATTACTTAATACTATGTATACATTTACTTTATTGAGGCTCAACTTGATAAGTAAAGCCTGTCCAAAATTTTAATATAAATCCAATGTAAAAAAAAATTTAATGTCTTTTATTTGTTATTATTACTTATTCAAATCTGTATATGATATGTCAGTGAGAGGTTGATGCTTGTATTATCCATTATATTTATTAATTTACCAGTCATACCATACTTTTGCCAAGTTACAAGTAAAACTTGTAGAAAATAATTAATTAATTTAAAAAAAGTAAAGTAATATTGCTAGAATTAAATTACAAAATTGTATTTATGTTAATTCCTTCAATTTTTAAATTAGCAAAAAGTATCATGGTTTAAATAAAAAGTTTATTAACTTTCCTATAATATATAAAAGTTAATCCTAAAATTGTTAATGTAATATTATCTAAAACAAACATGTATAAAAAACCAAATATAAAGTTTTGTTGCATTATTCTTTCTGAAAACTGAAGGATAACAGCTGTGATTCGGCAAAAATGAAAACTTTATTTTTAGTTATTGCCACTAACACCTCAAATGGATATTCCTTGTTAAGCGGCGTCCACATTATGCCGCGGTTGACTGAGCAATTTTGCGATTTTGGCTTGCCGTCTACACCTAGGCATTGGTTTAGTCGCATTCGTTCGCATTCAGTCGCAAAATGTCTGCCGAGGAGGATGTACTAGTTGCTTTAGGTGCGTTTATAATTATCATTGAAAACAGTGAAAAAGTGCGTAAACGGCGCAAACGACGGTTTTGGGTACGTCCAAGCATTCAAAGTAGAAAAAAATACGGAACTAGTGAGTTAATGAAGGATTTGTTATTGGATGATGCAGACGAATTAAATCTCGAGTACAGATCTGGATGTGGTTTCAAAAACTTTTTTCAAATGAAAAGTAGTGACTTTGAAGGTCTTCTAAATAAGATAGCTCATATCATCCAGAAACGAGACACACCCTTCAGAAGTGCTATTCCTCCACATGAACGCCTTGCAGTTACTCTGCAGTTTTTAGCAACGGGAGACTCTTACCACTCGTTAAGTTACACATTCAAGATTTCAAAGCAAATAATATCAGACATCATCCCGATTGTTTGTGAAGAAATTGTCAGCGTTTTACAGTATTACATCAAGGTAAGAAAAAATAGTCTATTACAAATAAAACCTTTATTTGGTCGACATGTGTCTCAAGTTTATTGGAACAAAACATTCTCTATTGCAAATAAAACATTTACTCAGTTAAAATGTGTCTTAAGTTTATTACAACAAAAAATGAACAAAAGTCTAACTCAAATTTGAATTTTGAAGAGATGAGGTGGGAACTACCGGTGTATCAACATAGAGTCAAGAGAGTCATTGTCCGATTGAAGACGTGGGACTCATGCCTGATTGTGGAGAGGTTGCTTGTGTTTGTCCATGAAAAGACGGCTGCTCAAAATATGGGTTTGTATTGGGACAAGCTGGTGGCATCGGGGCAGGAATCGGTTGTTGTACGTAGTTCAGTATTGGGTAGAAAGGCTGTGAGTAACTTCCACTCAATGGGTTGACATAGTCGTACTTGCCCATTTCAGCTTCAAACAGAATAAGGTGCTTGCTAATAAGGTGTTTTACAATTTTCTGAGCATTTGACGATGGGAGGTCTTTAATACGCAGTCCTACTAGCTCTCCAAAAGACTTGAACTGATCCATACCTGATGTATGCCGTCCTTGGATACCTCTCATAATTGACAGAGCTTCTTCTGTAGCTGATGTCTTTTGTTTCTTTTGTGGGCCTCCGCCTGGCTGAACAAACGGTTCCTTTTGCAAACTTTTATTTGCATTGTCACCTCTTCGAGGTGTGTCTTTACTTGGTCCAGGAACTTGGTCCTGGTTGACAATCTGGGTTTCGTCTGCAGCATCTTCATCTTCGCTCGTCCTAAAAAAAGGAAAAGATTAATGATTGAATATTGCTATATTGTTATCATTTTGTTTCAGATGCCACAAAATGAATCAAAGTGGAAAGTTATTTCAAAAGAGCTCAATGATAAGTGGAATTTCCCAAACTGTGTGGGGGCCTTTGATGGGAAGCATATTACGTTGCAAGCACCTATCCGTAGTGGCACAGACTATTTCAACTACAAGGGGTTTTTCAGTATAGTTCTATTTGCAGTGGTAGATGCGTACTACAACTTTATCTACGCAAATGTTGGCTGTCAAGGGAGAATATCAGACGGAGGTGTGTTTAGTCAGACAACATTCAAAGATTGCCTTAAGAACAACACAATGCATCTTCCTCCTCCTACTGCTCTTCCTGGAAGAATAGATGAAACACCATATGTTTTTGTGGCCGATGATGCTTTTCCTATGTCAAAAACATTATGAAACCATTCCAGGTTCTCAAAAAAAGAATTCCAAGGAAAGAGTGTTTAACTATCGGTTAAGTAGAGCACGTAGAGTGTCTGAGAATGCGTTTGGCATAATATCCTCTGTGTACCGCATACTACGAAGACCTTTGCTATTACAACCAGAGCGGGCTACGATGGTGGTGTTGGCAGTACTTTATCTGCACAACTACTTGAGGAAAAGTAACTCCAAATCAGTGTACAATCCCCCCGGAACATTCGACTCTGAGTGCTCAACCACAGGTGAAATCAATCCTGGAACTTGGAGGCAATCCCCTTCAAATCAAGCGTTGGTCAACATTCCTCGAACTTTAAGAAGAAGCACTGATAATGCACAAGCCGTTAAAAATGAATTTGCAGACTTTTTTACTTCCCCGGCTGGAATAGTATCCTTTCAACACGACAAATAATAAGCCCTAAACTATGTCATGTGTGTTGTATATTAATGTAAAATATAATTACTAATTATTCTATGAATTTACTGTGTTAATATACAGTGTGATTGAAAAGTCCCGGAACAGTGTAATATATTTTTTTACAATTATAGATAAAGTAATGAGACTTGGTATATCAATAATAGCCATAAATGTCTACTCTTTTAAGGTATTATCACTTTTTTATCCCTTAAGGGGGACGGCCCACGAGGAATCAGACAAAATTCTTAAATAGCAGCATAGGTCGATTTTGGTATCAAATTAAAAGTCTTAGTTAGTAGAAAACATTGCCGCAAACCGGACTTCGAAAGGTCCACTCTAACCAAAATGGCGGCCCTAAACTTGTTGAAATAAATTGACATAAAGTTGCTAATATCTCGAAAAGGAAGAACTTTTAGAAAAAAATTTTATTTCAAAGTGCTTGACCTAAACAAAGTGTTCCCAAATCAATTTCGTAATTTTTTTTTTATTTTCTAAGATGAAGGAGTAAAAATAAAATTTACGAAATTGATTTGGAAGTAATTTTTTAGGTCAAGTACTTTGAAATAAACATTTTTTGTCTCTTGAAATTTTTTCTAAAAATTCTTCCTTTTCGAGATATTAGCAACTTTATGTCAATTTATTTCAACACGTTTAGGGCCGCCATTTTGGTTAGAGTGGACCTTTCGAAGTCCGGTTTGCGGCAATGTGTTCTACTAACTAAGACCTTTAATTTGATACCAAACTCAACCTATGCTGCTATTTAAGAATTTGGTCTGACTCCTCGTGGGCCGTCCCCCTTAAGGGATAAAAAAGTGATAATACCTTAAAAGAGTATACATTTATGGCTATTATTGATATACCAAGTCTCATTACTTTATCTATAATGGTAAAAAATATATTACACCGTTCCGGGACTTTTCAATCACACTGTATATTTACCTGCGTGATTGTGTCCGTCGTATCATTAGGTGTATTTCGATCCTTGAGAAATAGCATGTTGTTGAAGCAGAACCATTTACTCTTGTACACGTCAGAATTTCCCGCACCAGACTTACTTGAGTCTCTCTCCCTCTTTATTTCACGTAAAAAATTACACACTAGGTTCTTAATTTTCTTTTCCACAACTTGTTTATCAACACCAAAAGTACCTACGATTTCTTGTAGAGCATCTTGTTTCTTATTTCTATCTTTGTACGTTTTCAAACGACAGTCCCACAGAACAGGACGATCACGGTAAAGCTCAATAAGTTCACACACTTTCGCGTTGTTCCACTCCATGATTGAATACGGCGCTGTCTCAGCCACAACTGAACCACGTGCGTGCCGCGTGAAGACAACGGTTGGCTCGTCCCCACTACCGGCTCTCACCTAGTTTCATGGAGACCGACACTAGAGCGATTTTCGTTGGCAAACCATTGACAAAAAAATTGGCAGTGCCAACAGCCAACCGCGGCATAGTGTGACGCCGCTTTAAATAGTTAAGATATCCGCCGTTTTGAAATTATTGAAGGAAATTGCTTAATTAATAGATTTTCGAGCTTAATCATAGACTACTTGCACTTGCATATAGAATGTTGAAAAATTAAGTATCAGCTGTTATGTTAGTTAAACATATTGTTAATAGATTTCATGATGAACCATTGAAGTATGATATAACATTTATTTAAATCAATTTTTGTAATGAAAACATAATTTTAAGCTGTTGGTCTATTTATTGCCATTAGTTTTTAAAATTATGCTTGTGTCATTCATTTAGATGAAGAATTAAGGAAGTTATCGGTTAACGACAACAATAACACAATTGAGAAATAATATATAAGAATTATTTGCTAATGTATAATTTAAATTAGTATTATTTTATTAGATAGGATAAAATGTTATAATTTAATGTAGCTCACTAGTAAAACGTTGCTAATATAGCTTAAAAATCAGAGTTTGTGTATTTTGCAAATATGGTAAAAATAGTTTAAATTATTCCAAAAATCTCAAAATACAAATATTAATTATATCATTAAAACTTTCCTGGTGTCAAAGTAAAACACGTAACTGTTTTTTAACAAAAGATCAAAGGTAAATAGGCAGTTGATCTTCTACAAAAAAAGAGGTCTAAAATGTATACAAAAGGGGAAAAGTCCGAAATAACATTACAAATAAACTTTTAAATAACTGGTTATTCATTGGTATAGATAACTACTATTACCGTTACTAAAAAATAACTGCTTGTTTTGTTTCATCTCTACACAAAATGTAATTTACCAAGTACTGTAAATTTATTCTTAACGAGCCTCAACGTCATCAACGCGTTCTAGTCAAACATTTAAAAAATTTAATTTTCGTAAATAAATATTTTACTTAATTTCAAAGCATTTCATAAGAGATTTAAATGTGTATAATTTATGTCAGTGAGAGGTTATTATTATTGTACATTATGCATGTTTAAGAATAATATAGATTTTGTACCAGGCTTTTTTTACTTAAAGGTATAATTTTAAAGGTAAATAATTATTTTATGAAAATGTAATGCAAATTTACTGGTATTATATTCAAGTATTTATAGTACCGTCAATTGTTACCACTTCAACCTATAACCACCAAAGAAAACAAAATATAAATTTAAGAATTAGCCTATTCCGAACTTTCATAAAGGTTTTTCGTTGTAAAATAATGGAGGCCTACACTAATAAATTATTTATCTTTACATGAACAATTTATCTTAGCCTCACATTCCAGAGCAGTAAGTTCTGAAATAGAAATATACACTATTTTCTTTACGAATTCGAGCTTGATTTACATTTTTTAAACAAAGATAATACTAATACTACTACCTTAGCTTATCTGCAACATGCAGTGTTTGTACCGAATGAGCAGAGGATGTATATTTAACGATATTCCTTTAAGCACACTTATTCTACTTTAACAATCACATTTTTATGATCACTTACACATTAAATATATCGTGTCCAATTTAAATACTTTTCGAACCATTATTGTAAACCTAGGTCTCTTAAGTGGGTATTGCACGCAGCACGCTGATGTGCATGCTGATGTTCAGCGCTAGGTGGGAAGCAATTAACTCGTCTAGGAAGTGGTCAGACTATAACGAAATTTCACGCTGAATAAAATTTGACAACACATAATATTTTTTATTTGAATTTTTATTATACAATTTTATTTATTTCATTACAAATTTAAGTTGATACATCATATTCAATAAGAAAAATTCTTGTATTTTTAAACAAATTTACCCAAGAATAACCTTTATTATTACGATTTTCCCTGGCAGACTTATTCTAAGGAAAATTTCCAAAACCCCTGATTTCTCAGTTGTCGCAGGAAACTTGTTTACAAATATTTTTTTTAAATATCTGCTGATAACTCTTTTTACTTGGATAACTATGAACAAACAACCACTATACATTGGATTTGAAATGTAAGATATGTAAATATTCTCAAAACAGTTACTACCAGCTTTCAGTCCTATAATGTATTATATTTATGCAAAGTAATAGGTGGTACCTGCAGTTTCCCGTTCATCCTGTAATAGTGTCTAATCTTCCGAACCCAGGTGCTCTCTCCAATCTAGTCTTCCTTGGTCCTGTATTCAAATGACTCGATGCAGTACTGTATAAACTGTGAAATGTGCCTGAAGAAATATATAGGCCAAACTAAAAGAAGCATGAAGACATGAATTAAAGAACATTTTTCTCATTTAAGGTACTATAGGCCAGATAAATCTGCTATGGCTAAGTATTGTTTAGACGAAAACAACCATTTTAAAATAGTTAACTATGTATTATTGAACAATTTAACTAAACCTAACACAGTAGATTAAACTGGGAATTTTTGTATATGAACAAATCTAGTAAAATAATTAATTAGGAAGTTATTATACAAAAACGCTGTGTATAACATGGGTCCCACGTTACCAACGTCGCGCTTTCAACATCCCGTATAACTTGGGAATTTAACGTCCGGTTTTCAGCATTATCAACGCGGCACTAATCAGCGCTCGCATACCGTCATCAACTCATGAATCAGACCGCCGAGACACAAACATAACTGTAAGAAAATCATTACGTAGGGTAAGAATCATATTTATTTCAAAAAGAACGATTATTTTTCGTGATCACATCACGAAATGAATAATAAAAAATAATGTAATTTTTAATTGAATATCGACTACGTATTCTACGATCGATTAGTTTAAAATACAATCCACATTACTAAAAAGACCTTCT
>JAGFPH010000527.1:477386-523864 GCA_018207615.1 Philaenus spumarius
ATATATAGATTGTATAGCATATTATAAATAAATAAATGTTTTATTTGGGAACGAACATTCATTTTCACTGAAAAACAGTCACTAATCTAACAGTCCCCATACTGGTTATGATAAATTAAAAGTATTTCTCTACGAAAATTAGTGACTAGGATGACAAATGGTAGAATATTTTATTCAAACAAAACTGTAAGTTTATACTTTTTTTATTTATTGTGTGCATTAAATTAAGAGAATACAAACAACACAGAATAAATAAATGAAAACTTTTTGTAATGTTTCACAAATCTTTATTGAGCCGTGCCGACCTAGGTTTCGCCAGCTACGGCATTATCGAAGGCAACTTAAAGTCTAAAGGAACAAGAAAAAATCCAACACACAGCAGTTGGGTACAGGTAGGCCAAAATACCGTTAGGTTAGGGATGGGGGAGGAAACGAACAGGTCAATAACAACGGTTGTAGAAGTGGCGAATTGCTTATAGTTGTTATTGACCAGTTCGTTTCCTCCCCCATCCCTAACCTAAAGGTATTTTGGTCTAACTGTACCCAACTGCTGTGTGCTGTGTGTTGGATTTTTTCTTGTTCATTTAGTCTTTAAGTTGCCTTCGATAATGCCGTAGCTGGCGAAACCTAGGTCGGCACGGCTCAATAAAGATTTGTGAAACATTACAAAAAGTTTTCATTTATTTATTTATAATGGAATTTCACCAAGAACCAACGGTCGTTAGTATAAATATTTTAACAACACAGAACCTTTAAAATGTAAAGAAACATTCGAACATAGTTTGATGAATACTTAGTACATACCTACATTATTGGCCAAAGTTACTTGGTGTAACTATATTTTAATGAAAAAACAAACACACAATATTTAGTAAATTAAAAAAAAATTATTGAAACTTATTGACTATGGTATTGCCATTGACGGCACTGACAAGGCTGCTTAAGCCTATGCATTGACTGACTATGGAAAATATAGCAGACTTAAATATTAAAAACAGAGAACAGTTATTTAGATAAAAACAAAAATTACAATAGTTGAAGCTGGAGGTCAGATTCTTTAAATAAACATAAACAATCATCTACATATCTGTACCAATACTTAATGTTAGACGTTAATAGGTTATTATTGTCAAAGAATGTCGATTCAAATTTGCCCATAAAAATCTCAGCTACACTGAAAAAACTCTATCCTTGCAGCAACACAATTAATGTTGCGGTAAAAGAAATATTTGTTTACGGGTCAGCAGGGTGTAGTTAGCTTTACTGTTAAATTAAGCTACTGTTGATCTCTTAATGTTATAGCAATGTTATTAACTTAGCAGCAAATGTAAGTTCAACAGTAAGCCTAATGTTTCTATGACATTAAGGCACTACTAACTATGTCGCAAGGCTAGTTAATGTAGTAGTGAATATAAATTAATGTAGTTATAACATTAGGTAGAGTGTTTAATATTGTAGTATTCCTTTACTGGTAAGTTAGTTGTTATTGTCACAAAAATAATAAAATTATGTAATACATCTACAAAATATTACACTCATGTTAGTTATTGTAATCATAAGAGTAATTGCTCTGTGCGTTTCAGTATAACTAACATCCTTGCAAGGTTAGTTGATGTAGTGGTGAACTTCATACTATTACAGTTCTAACATTAGTTAAGATTGTAATTACTATATAGTTTGTTTATTGTAACAATAGTTATTTTTGTCACAAAAGAAACAGCTTTTTTTAACTCCGATATTTTATTTCGAAATTTGTCGACAAGCTTTCCCCTGCATACTAACTGTCGAGGTCCTTCAGTTAGAGGAGCTATAGTAAGAGTTCTGGAAAAAATAAAAATTAAGTGTAAGACAACTATAAAATACCATAATATACATAGTTATTAATGTATGTAGTTATTTACATAGTTAAGGACATAACATTTTTACTGTATCTTAAAATAAAGAATTCAATCTTTAAATTACAACTTTTTAAAATGTAAACCTAAATTCTATGTTTAAAGTTACCGTATTTGATAATGAGTTCATTACTTTTAATTTAATTAATTACTGCGACATTTCCCACTGAAGATCGATATTTATTATCTTGAGTAGTAGTTAAGCTAGTTTGAAGTAACTTTTTTGTTAATAAAACACATTCTTAGTTTAATAATTCGTTAACAAGGGTTGATCAATACTCGTAAACATCGTAAATTATTTTAAATACATAAATTATTTCAAATATCAGAATAATTAGTTCTGATAAAAGTAATCAAAATTCATTATCCAAATATTTGTATATGATATTGTTAGGTTTTTGGAGAGCATAAAAATATTTACAAAATAATAAAATAAGGCTCTGTCATTTCAAATGTAAAAATTCCTAAAAGAATTCATGTTAATTGACTGATGCCATTGACAGTCTAACTGAGGCTTTAATGGAAAAGTACTTCTTAAAAACCACTCCTACATATTAAAAATTCATTCACACATTTTTAAACAGCTAAACAACCAAACTGAATCTTTTAAAATATTTTTTTAACAAATCCTTAATTTGTTGTAAGATGTAGTTGTTATTAATAAAAATATTTTAGCAAAATGCCTGACGTACAATTATGCTAGGTTGTTAATTTTCTTTCTTTGAGCCATATATTTTTACTTGAAAAGATATAATATGAATGAATTGTGTGTAGTTGTATGTAGTAATGTTAAATCAGTTAAATGGAAGTTAGGTACTAAAAAATAAGTTCCTTTACATGGATTTCCTCCATATTGGATAGGGCAAGTATATCTACTTAATTTTCTGAAATGAAAGTATATTATTTGATAATAAACTAATTATGTGTAAATAGATTACTAAAATGAATTTTAAATATTTACCAGAATGATTATTAAAACAATAATTTAAAATATATAGAAAATAGATTAGTTACCGTATATATCTTTAAAAAAGTATGACAAAGTTATGTATAACTTCAGGCAACCTCCCATAACCTGTAAAGAGATTTTAACATTGAAAATATACCGTATTTATTATGGTAGTTTTTAAAATTACTGCATCTAATTATAATACTGTATTAACTTATGTATATACCTGAACTTACCTTTAAAAATTGTAATATAATTTTGAAATCCCCATTACGTCAACAAAGATTCTACATCATCATCCATGTATGTTGAAAAACAAGAAGATCGACAACGAAGTACTTTAGTTATAGCTGTTTGATGTGGTCCTTGTTGTTACTTGTTAGTTGTTAGTCTACCGAGTACTGAAGAGAAACTGAATTCGAATTTCGTAAAAACGTGAGAAATTGTAATTGTGGACAGGGTAACTCTAAAACAGGAAAAGGCTACCGTCTAAAGGATGTACACTGTACAGCGGATGTAACCCAGTTCACTGCAAAAATAATAACCGCCTTTATGCCTTGTAAGTAAGCTAACATTGTGAACATATTAAGATATTGTTTTCATTCCGTTTTTTGGATGTATATTACGTTAGATTTACCTTATAGTTACATTAACTAATTTAGTGACTGCAATCATCGCCTTAACGTATGTTAAATTAAGTATGACATTAACTACATTAGAGTTTACTGTAAAACTCAACATTAAAAAAACCTTACAGCAATGCAAATATTTCAAGCTCTAAAATAACCATGACATTATAAATGTTACCATGACAGAAAAACTGTTAACATTAATTTTAACTTTGCAGTACGGTTAGAGTTTTTTCAGTGTATCAATGGTGACAAAGGAGGCGCCATAATCAAACCATTAACTTGCAAAAAATGGTTTTAGTTTTGAAAATGATTTTGATCAAGACTTTAATTACATTTGTCAACTCTATAGATGTACAAATGTCAACTTTAGGTCGTTCCACTAATGTTTCTACTTTATACAAACAGTCCTTGAGAGGAACGCTTGTGAATAAACATTTAATATCTAACATTACCATTTTTACGTTAAAAGTCACTTTCATATTTAAATATTATTGAACAATTATTACGAATTTTGTAATCCAAACTGTAGTTGAAATTGTAAAATATTTATTTTTTGTGTGATGCATGTGCGTATTGAAACCTTTAGACAACAACCCAGTGGCCATATATTAAACTGTATATGTGGTAAATTATCTAACCTATTTTGAAATGTATTTCTGATATTTGTGTAGATTTATGGCTATTTATAATGTCAGCTTATTCTTTAACAAGCCTATCTAACTTAAGTTCTGTGATAGATATTTAAAATGAATCAATTCATAAATGTAGTTACGAATACCGGACGTAACTAAAATTAAAAAATATAATTCGAAAAATCTAATTTAACAAAGCTGTCGTTATAACACAAATGCAATGGATTAACCACACATCTTTTATTTGCTTTTTTACTTTTTTATACATTTTAATTTATCACATAATTTTGTAATGAACTGATAATACAAATATAAAATAATTACAGGAATATTAGAACGTGTAATTTCATATATTTTATGAAACTGAACAAACTTTGTTTGTCTGATAATTAGCCATCAATTAATAATAACAACCATACAATATTTTCAATACATTTGTCATTTCTTTATTGTAAATACAACTAAAATCCTATTGTTGTATTTTTATTCAGTTGGTCGACCTTCAGAATTTATTTTATTTTATTTGTAATTTTATGCAGTTTGTTTTATTGTATTTTATTAAGTTAGCCGTCTAATAAAATAATATCGCACAGAAGGTAGTATGGTAGTTAATTTATAATAATTAGATCTAATAAATTAATTATTCCTTCCCTGCATCAATCATTCTTGAGACTCAGCTTTTAAGATGATTGAACTTTAATTATGTAACTTTGAACGGCCTGATTTTTTAATTATATTATGAGTTAGCTATTGTTTTATTAATATGGTTAAAACAATCTTTTTGGCCTTATTTAGTTTGTATGTTAGTTAACGTATTAAATGTTAATAATATTATAAATATATTTGTGATGAATTATTTGTCCAATCATACTGAATATTTATTAATTGAGTTTAAACCTTGTATAAATAACAGCTGAATCTGTCACGTGCAGACTGGTCACCCAGTGTGAGATTAATTCCTTGTCAAGAACAAAGCACCCCAAGCATTCTGACGTAAACCTAATAATATAATATTCTGACGTAAACCCAATAATATAATATAAATCCGTCACTCTGTAAAAGTATACTGTTTATATTTGTTAAGTAAACATGACCGATAAATTAAACGATATTTATTTTAAATATTTGTTATATAATTTAACTTCATATTTGTGATATTTTATAATTTATAATATACACAAAAATAAAATAATTTTCAGTTGAATTGTGATTATCAATTAAATTATACAAATTAGGAACATATTTAGACGTGCACTGCGAGAATTGAAAACACAAACCGAAATTTGAATGTATAACAAGATATCGCAGGAGGCCAGAATTCTTTTCTTTTTTACTTTTTTAATTATATTATAATATAAAGTGTGGGATTTGAAATGTAAATTGTTTAAAGTGGGATGTTGGTTTGATAAAAATGCGAAAAAAATTAATATATAAAATATTATTCCATTACAGTCAAACCATATCAAAACCAAAAGTTTATATATAATTATATTACAACGATCCGTATGTAATGATCCTCGGTTCGGGAGAAAATTCTACAACGGTACGTGCCTAACTTTCTGAGAACACTAACTTTAAAAAAGGCGCTGTATAATAAGTTACTATCATGCACTGGAAGAATTAGTCTATCTCTTTTATCTGGCTTATTTGGTGAACCGGTTGCCGAATATTTAGCTTTCAAAATATTCTGACTAAAACTCTATCAATTACACACTTACAGTTATTTATTTTAAATGTACTATAAAGTAAGCTCAGCTCAGAAATATTTTATTTACTGTTATTTTTTATGAACCTCTGAGCCGTGAGTACACTGGAACTGACCTTATAACTTGAATTATTTGTGTTTTTTACATTACTACAACTAGACACAGTGGTAATATTAAAAATGTTGGATAATATTATGAATGTATATGTAAACGACAGTTATTACTCTCAAACTTGTTCTATAAAATAACAATAAAATGTATGTAAAATAAAATTCAAAACAAACAAAAATCTTTTCCTACCACAATACAAATTAAACACAATTCATCTTCTATTTAAATTTAATTAACTTAGCAAGTCTGGCAGATGAACAACTAAATAAATATTTGATATAATCTTGTTATCCTTGTGTCAATAATGTATCTAAATTTGGGGTCTTTTCTGTTATATCCTCGCATTTACAAACTATTTCCTATAGAATGAGGATAATCGGGCAGAACTACAAATAATAATAAAAAAATACCTAAAAGGTTCTAACCTAACCTATTTAGTCACAGTATGTTTACCTGCCATTCAACATTTAACAGTAAAATATAAAACAACGTCGTTGTCTGCAAAAATATTACTCTAGAGTCGAATAGTGAAGTTACGCGTTTGCGATAACCCTTATCTAGTATCAACAAAAACTGGAAACTTCCTTCCTTATATGTTATGGAGTAGTTATAAATAGTTATTTGGACATTCCCGATTAATCCCCATTCTATAGAAAATAGTTTGAGAATAGAAAATAGTTTTAAAAAATAGTTTGTAAATGCGGGGATATAACAGAAAAGACCCTAAATTTGACTCAAGTTTTCTATTTAATCGTTTTTATCATTATTTTACAAATGAATAAATTTACTTTGACTTTATTTCAATTAATTAATTTTTTTAAGACAATACCAGAAAACAAAACCTAATTCTACTCAAAAAAATTTCTAATAAATTTATACGAATTTAATCAGGCAAGACCTATAAATGGGGGAAAACGTACAATATGGCTTTCACAGACTTTTTTCCGCTTTCCTTGACCTTTTAGACGGTGTTGCTTAAGGTTGGCTAGTTGAAGCTTGAAGTTCTAGCAGCTGGAGATCTCGTTGCTGAAGTTGCTGCAGACACCATAGATTATTTCTAAAAGCAGCGTGCTGATACCATGTTGTCGTGATATTAAATAACAGATGAAATATAGTTGGTTACTAGATGAATTCTTGTACTTAAAATAGATTCCTTGTATTCCCTAGTTCGATCTCCCCTCAGTTAGTTTTTCTCGCCTTGTAGTTTGTAGTATCTAGAATTCCTAATATGAAGTTGTTTTGCTACCTCATTTCTCTTGCAGCAATTTCCTACTTCTTGTTGCTTGAAGGCGTTTAACTTGCAGAAGTCGAGTTTCCCTAATTGCAGACTATTTTCGTGTATGCGAATCTTGCTATTAGTCAGCTTTTTGACATAGCAAGGCCAATCTGAATCAACGTTGTATTTCTACGTAGTCACATTTAACTCAAACTAAGCATGGAGCGTCAGTTATTAAATAAACGATAAGCATTGTGCCATAATAACTCAGTATACTAATAAGAATAAGTTTTTCCCGTAGTCATGTACAAGCCTTATATACTTTGTTTTGTACTGCTCCAGGTGTACCCCTTCTCACTTTTTACATAAGATTTAATTTAATCCTTTTTTCACCTTTTTCCGACAAATTTTGCCCTCTGTGGACTTGTGTAGTGGTGGTTTATTGATTAACTGCCTAAATTAATAACCGTTAAATTTTCCATTGTTTTATTCAACGATTTTTTTTCTTGAAGTTGGCCAACCTGCACCACACTAGTTTTGGCGCGTGGGAATCTCTAACGTGTGCTATCAATTTGAACTTAATTGACTTTTGTTCTTTTTCCCGTAACTTTTTACCGAGTAAAACAATTTTCCTTTGGGTGACCTCTGCTTGTTGCGTACGTGATGTTCGTTCCCTACCAACTGTGACGATCGACTTTTTATTCGCGTTCGCGACACGTTTTTTGTTCCGACGCGGATTTTTGAGAAAAAGTTTTTGTTTGCTACTTTTTGAAGGGTTTTGTTTTTACACTTCGTAGCAGTCTTTGATTTCTAACACTCAGTTTCTCGTCGCTTGGAAGTTTTCTGGTGATGGTTTGGGTCTTGAAAATTTGCTTGTATTTGGCAACTTTATTTTTATAATTTAACGCCAAATCAATTTCAGATACTCGTTTCTAATAATACAATCCTGTCTACTACTTAGACTGCTTTACTATTTATAACTTTTTAAAACTTTAATACATTTTGTTTGCTTTCCAACCCTTTTTTAAAATTTTCCTACCCTTCCACTTTAAGCATATGTAAACATTTTATTTCATTTGTTCATAGAACGTTACTTACTTTGAAATTTGTATTATTTATTTTACCAAAATTTACCTTTTCTCAACTTTAGAGCTAGTGAACTTTGTTACTTCAACCAATTTCTGTAATATGCAAAATTCACTAACTTATTTTATGATACTTGTTTTTGGTACTATTATGATAGTTATCTTATGATACTTGTTTTTGGTACTATTGTGATAGTTATCTTATGATACTATTAAAAAAATTGTGTCCTTAAGACCAAACGGGAGAAGTGTAAACTTATATGGCGATATTCTGATGTATATACAATATATATTGTACAAATTATTTTGTCTTATTAAGCTATTTTATTAAATTGGTTGCTATGGTAACGAATGTAAATACATTCAAGAAATATACGTTTGTTCATCTGTCTAGGCCAAACGTAAAATTATTAAAGAATAGCAGGTACCCGTGGCTTCAACCAGGGCAGGCGAGAATAGCAGTCTCGCCGGCTCTGGCTTCACCCACGGTCCAAAGTTCCGCTAGTAAGTTTAGTCCAAACCTATCATTGTTTCAAGTTTGTAAGCGCAACCAGTCCACCTTAATTATGTTAACAATTTTACATCTCGGCTTACATTGTCAATCAAGTAATGTTTGCAATTGCCCTATTTTACCCTTAGATGCAAGTAATTGAAATTAAAATGGTTTTTATTTTTTAATAAAAATATTTACCAAATTTCAGTTATCCAGATCTATAGGTATTAGTAGTAATGGTTTTTAATATATAGGGATAGAACCACAACTTGACCGCAAGTAACTTATCCTCAGGTTATAAAAAAAGCAATTGGTTAATTTTTGCATAGTACCATTTAAGAAATAAGTGTAATGTATTTTAGCTCTCGAACTTAAAGTAAAGTACAAAATTTAAAGGTATTGTTTTAAGTTTTTTTTTCAATTTTCACTCCTTAGACGCAAGTAATTGAAATGCTAGTGCATTACTGTTCTTTTTTACCACGTATGAAACAATGAGGTAAACAACAGCTCTTTTAGCTCATGGGAAGTGTAATAATGTATTTATGTTAATTGTATTTATCATTCATTATGTTACCTATGTTCACACATTAGACATAATGATTTAAATAGCATATTTTAGTATTTTTTCCCTTTATAACTGTTGGGTATTGCGATCGATATCACACCATAGCAACAGCGGATGGTTTTTAAAAATTTATTTCAAATTGGAACGGGTAAAAGACAATGAATTGAAAGTGCGTATTACGCATGAAACAAGGTTCGAATGACCAGATTGCTGATAACACTAGATGATATAATTAACATTTATAATGAAAGCTTTATAATTCAATTAGGTTGTTTGTGTAATTAAGTGTTAGAGTACCTTGCAATGGCGACGTACAGCTTCTGTTCTGGCAATTCACAATCTTCAAGTATTAAATACACAGCACTCACATGAAAAGCTGTTCCAGACGAAAAATTAAAAGTAAAAAATAATTCACATAAAATAATATAGTTCACTAATTCACGCTTATTACTAAACA
Source organism: Philaenus spumarius (assembly GCA_018207615.1). Taxonomy (NCBI): domain Eukaryota; kingdom Metazoa; phylum Arthropoda; class Insecta; order Hemiptera; family Aphrophoridae; genus Philaenus; species Philaenus spumarius. The sequence goes on from JAGFPH010000527.1 coordinate 487,128, forward strand.
TGACAAATAATTAAAACATAGTTTATGGAGCTCGCTGATTGTATTCCTGTAGGCGGTTGAAAGCTAATTAATTGAATTGAACTAGACAAAACCAGAAGATGCGGTAGCCCAAGAGAGGGGGTGTTTTAATTCCGTTTTGAAGTGGTCCCATCAAAGTAAATATTGAATACCACTGATCAACAACACTCAATATTAATTAAGTGCCAAATTTCAGCAACTAGATTTGTGGGAAGTTAGCAGATAGTACTTACTGTTTTAGGGGTGGTTATTCCATTTAAACCCTTAACCGTACACCTCAAAACGATAATATTGTTTAATTTTCTATGTATATTGTACGAAATAAATGTACAAATTTCCAGCTCTATATCTATAAGGAAAGTATATATAATTCTCCCCCAGGGGCATATACACTTTACCGTTGTATAGCCCGAACCTGAAAAAGATGGTGAGTCCTAAAGAGGGATCGAGAACTATCAAAAATGGTCTAGGACGTACAGTTTTAGCAATAATGATGATTTTTGTAAAAAAATAATGAAAAAGATCAAAATCATTGCAATATAACTGAAGCCGACTTAATAACATGTTTTTTGATTAAAAACATATATTTTGAACCGTCACTCACTTATTTTACCCAATCTGTAGAATTCAAAATTTGATTTGTAGGGAAGAGCCCACAGGGACATATAAACTTTACCGTTGTATAACCCATAACTGGCAAAGATGTTGGCTTCTAAAGAGGGGTTGAGAATTGTCAAAAATGCTTTAGGACGCACCGCTTTTGAGACATTGATGATTTTTGTGGAAAACAATGATAAAGCTAAAATTTATTGCAATAATAATCCAAGTCTACGGAACTCTCCAAAATGGAAATCTGGTTTAAAATAAATGTAAAAATTACCAGCTCTCTAGCTTTAATGGTAGTATAATAATTCATGTTTATTGTTTATGGTTGTTCTCCCATTTTCACAGCAAGTGACAAAAATTAAATCTGATTTATATTTTATATGTATCTTGTAAGAAATAAATTTGATCTCTCTAGCTTTGAGAAAAGTGTAACAATAAATATTTATTGTTTTATTGGTTGTTACTAAATTTCCACCTTTTAAGAGAACGTGACATAATGTAAAATTGGTTTATTTTTCTATGTATCTTGTAAGAAATTAATTTACAAAATATCAGCTCTCTAGCTTTAAGGAAAGTATACAAACTGTATATTAATTGCTTTTATTGGTTGTTGTCACCCCTATCAGCACGTAACGAAATGTAAAACTGGTTTTCCTTTTATATGTATTGTGCAAGAAATAAATTTAAAAAATTTCAGCATTTTAGGTTTAAGAAAAATATAACAAACCATATTTATTGTTTTAGGTTTTGTTTCAACCCTTAAAGGCCAACTATTTTAAAACCCTTTCTTAGTGCGCCTATAACGCCTATGAGCAATATGTGTATGAAATTTCACGTTCCTAGGTAGTATTTAATTAATATTTATTGTTTTAGGGGATGTTACTACATTTTCACACCCCTTAGCAGAATGAGTCAAAATGTTAAACTGGTTAGTTTTTATATGTATCGTGTAAGAAATAAATGTAATAAATGTTAGCTTTCTAACTTTAAGGGAAGAATACAGTATAAATACTTATTTTTTTATGGGTTGTTTCAACCCTTAAAGGCAAAATAATTTAATATTTTTTTCTTGGTGCGGTAGGGTGCAATTGGTTGACGTATGTAACGCTCCCTCGTTCCGTGATTCGACGCGACGCATGCGCACTAAGGTTAGAAGGAAATGTTCTCGGGAGAAGAAATTCCTGGTCGCAAAGAAAACAAGATCGTCGTATCGAGTAAAATGAGTGACAGCCATTCATTATCATTATTAATAACAATCTAAATGGATTTTACATTCAAAATTACACAATTAGGCTTCATATGTGCTTATTAAAAGAGTTTTCAATTCATTTAGAGCCACGGCTGTTAAAATGTCAGAAAAAGAAACTCGAGCTCGCCTATTTCAAACATAATGTAGTGCGGTAGTGTGCCATAGCTTGACGCATTGGACTATTGTTTTAGGGGTTATTATCACATTCTCACTTCTAAACAGCACGCTACAAAATGCAATTATGGTTTACATTTTGTGTATATTTTGTAAGAAACAAATGTATAAATTTCCAGATTTTTATCTATGATGGAAATATTGTAGTTAATATTTATTGTTTCAGGAGTTGTTTCAACCCCTAAATCCAAATTATTTATAGCCTATGTCTCATTCCAGGTCATGACCAATACGTGTACCAAATTTAATACAATATTCATAAAGTACTTTTTGCGTGATTGATAGTCAAACATCCAAACATCTAAACATTAAATCTTCCAAACATACAAACATCTAAACATCCAAACAGACAAACTAACAAACTTTCACATTTATATTATTAGTAGGATTATACATTCGAATCAACTGTTATCTGTTATTCTATTTTATCGGGTTATTTAATGAATTATGATAAGAAATGTACAATTATTTTAATTCGCATTAGAATATGTTAAGTTATACCTGTTGTCCCTTTAAAATGCACCCCTCATCTGGAAACATAGCTAAAGATATTCCTATTATTGAATACATTTTGTACACAAAGTAAATTCTTTTGGGACATAATCTACACTAAAACTGTTAAAATCATAATTTATTTACAAATAATTGTATTTAAAATATAAAATTTCTTAGCTGATGCAAATATCTCTTTTCTTTTGGGGAAGAGAGCTTGGTCTCGCATTTTGCGACGTTAGTGTTTCTAATATTAGAAAAAAGGATCTGCTTTCATCTGACGTAAGATCGTAGAACATAAAATATACGATTAAGTCAGCAACTTCGGCTATAAACCTCCAAAAACCTTTTAAAGTGTCGCAAAGAAAAATTTATAATCAAAGCAGAATACTACGTATACGAGTATAACATTGTTTTACTTACACATGGAATACGTATAAACATAGTTTTACGTAAACGGGTGATAAGTAAATAGTTTAAATTTTATTCAGTAAAACTTGAATAATTTGAAAAGCACTATATTGAAAATATATTACTTACAACAAATATATAACAATAATTATACAGATATATTAATTTAGGTATTCAAAATTGTAATTTATCGACTTTTGGAAAAACCATTTTTGCTCTGCCCAACATAATTTCTAAATGCTTAAAGTCAAATATCTAAGCAGTCAGATACTAACAATTTTAGAACCAAGCAGATAAACATTACCTTACTGTACGATTAGATTTGATTAGATTAGTTTGGTGTGGATTCCTTGCACTTCAACGTTCATTATGCCCCCTGCGTTGCAACTCTTAGCTGGTTACAAGCCAGTATCCTTGTCAGGTCCAGGATTTTCTCCACCAAGTACGTGGCTTCTTCATCCTATGGTTCCGTTTGTGCTCCAACAATTTGTAATCAGTTGTGACGTATCTTGCAGACTCTACGGACTCTTCCAAAGCCGATAGATTTGGTCGAATTCTGAGACTCCCAATGTTGTTAGGTGTCTCGGAAAGAGGAAAGTTCGATGTTTTTTTAAAATTGAACAATTTGTGTAGTTATTTTTCTAGCAAGCTATCAGATTCTACATGCAAAAATAAGTCGAAAATGTAGTATAACACTTTTTCGATTTCGGCTTAGTTTAGCAGTAATTCGCTTGAAGACAATTACCAAGAAATTATGTTTTTTGTCGATAACTCGGTCATCCTTTGACCTACTGAAACTACTAAAAAAACCATTTTGCCTGTCGTTAAAAAAGGAAAATATTTTGTTTCTTGTAAATTTTTTGTAAAGTTAACGGTTTTCAAGATATTCCACGTTAAAAATTTGTAACGGCCGCCATTTTGAAAATTATAAAAAATAAATTCTTTGTGTTTGGTACATTGGTTAATCGTAACATATAAAATGCTTATTCCAAATTTGAAGTCGATATCTTATCTATTTCCAGAGTTACAGTGAGTTTTTATAAAAAAAATAAAATGGCAGATTACGGCTAAACTAAGCCGAAATCGAAAAAATTTTATTTAAATTTTCGACTTATTTTTGCATGTAGAATCTGAACCTGCATAGCCCGCTACGATTTACTGAATCCCCCTGTATATTATGTTTCGTCTATTCAATCTTCACGCTCTGACTTGTGTCTACGCAAAACGTTAGTGTGACATTTCCAAAATATAGTCAAGCGAAAGTGCCCAACGGGCCAATAGAAGTTATCACTAAAAAAAAAAAAAAATGTATAAATCAAACGATAAAATAATTGGCGTTAATTTCTCATAAAATACGGTGTTTACTTTGAAAAAAAATATTTGACTATATTAGTCAAAAACAATCCTCCTTCATTTTATTATTTTCTCTTAAACCGTTCATGAGGTAATATTATTATAATGTTTTTTTTTGTTTCTTTCCAAAACCATATATAGACGGGCAATGTCTAAACCTAGTAAAATAGGAAGCATGCTAAGTTGTATTATTTGCTGGTATTGATCTGCTGATTAACATGTTAAAATTTTGCTGAATGTTTGCAAATACTCTGAATAGGTTTGTGCACCAAAAGTATAGAACGCACACTTTACGAAAACAAACCTATTATTGTAGTTACAATAGCTCATCAAACTAAACCGACACAATGAGTATAATAAAAGGATTTGCTACAATTAATTGTGATTGTAATAATTATCAAATTGAATCTAAATTGACTGGAAATATCATTCATATCACAGTCATCTCATCTTCAAGATCACACTTACTAAAACAAGTTCAATGACATTTACATTTCGATTACAACTAGGCCTACATTGTTGAAATAATGTTTGACATGACAATGCTTTTAGGATAGGATATTGGTACATTTATTCTATCAGCAAAAATATATTTCTTATAAGCTGTTTCTGTTCCTTATACAATCTTTTACGACAACTGTAGATATTTCCCATCAATGGTAAATTATAGGCAATTTATCAACAAGCTTTTATCCAAAATATGAAGTACCTCTGACACTCCTTTATGAATAAAATAAATGACATCACTCATCTTGATATATGGCTTGCATACGTTTACCGGTCTAGACTGGGATTTTATATGATAATGGTTAATGTATGTTAACAACTCAACGTGCCAAATTTACCAAATTTTAAATTACCAAATGTAGCTAATGTTTCTTTGCATGTATTTAATGCGAAATCAAATTATAATGGTTTACATTGATTTTTATCGTCTGAAAATAAAATTAAAAATATTAAATAAGTATACCTTAGTTTTAAAGACTATAAAATAATCTTAGGCTAAGTGATGGGATTTGTCTAAAGTAAAAGATGGTTACATTCTTTGTTCGAAATTCCAGAAAATATGTTTTCAAGAGCATGTGAGAGTTATTAAAGGAAATTTCATACACAATAAGTGAGTTCTGCAGTTACAGAAGAAGAAGTGTAAGTACTCACTTGTTTAAATTTTAACGAATTAGCAATAATTGTAATAATTTGTATACTATATATAATGTAACTTAGTAAATAGTTATATTTCGCTATATACATGATTCATCTGAAAGTTAAAATATTATTAAGTGAGATAGGGGGAGAGAAAAGAGAAGAGAATCACCTACTAATAATATTTTATATATACCATTTTATTTGGCAGTGCAGTATTTTTTATATATCTGTTTAGCAGTGAAAGTCTATTTAAGTAAGTGATGTTTACAGTTAATGCAAATAGGATCGCACTGCATTCACCATCATGGATGGATTAAGTCACTATTTAGTGTTACCAATGCAGGCCATATAATTTTCTGTTAATTCTTGCTGTCATTATAGATTTAATTTTATTGGGTGCTAATATTTCAAACATGATTGTATTGTATTACCTATACCGAGTGTTCATACAGAAACTTTACACATTTATTATTAAAAATGTGATAGGATCACATTATTATATTGAAAAATAATACATGATTACAAGGTTCCGGTGCTGACTTATAGGGGAAGAGGCACCGTTAGTCTATTATACCCCTTCTCCATTAATATTAGACAATTAGTGGACCCTGCAATGCTTCGCTATTGCTTGATTTAATTTGAAGGGTAGTTGTTCACTTTCATTACATTGATTTAAGTAATTGAATTGCAAATGGTTTTTATGCAACTTAAGAATTAATAATATTACTTAAATTTAGATTTATAGTTTATAGATTTATAGAAAGTTAGTGCAATTCATTTTTATTGTACAGGGGTAGCTACCCCATTTTAATCTCTTTGATTGTAGCGACCATATTCTCTAAATAATCCTGGAACTAATATGTGTAAATTTTGAAATTTTTAGTGAAATTAGTTGAGTAGTTTTTGAGAATACAGAAAAAGTAAATGTATCGATTATTTTTATTGAATTGGAAAGTTAGTTATTCAGTTTCATCCCTTTGATTTAAGAAATTTAATTTCAAACGGTTTTTTATATCAGATACGAATAATATTACATTATTTTGGCTTTTTAGCTTGTAGGATGTTAGTTTAAATTTATATTTATTGTATAGGTTTATTTTATTCCCTGACAAAGGAATACGGGCAATCATAGAGAGACCCGATAAAAACTATGAGACTGTAAACACAATAACAGAAAAAATTCAACAACTGACATAAATTATCCACAGACTAGGGCTAAATATACAGCAAATGGGCCATGGTATTCCGATGACATTCCAAAAACAAGACTATAGGACAAAACCAAAATACCCAATCAACCAACAATTCAGAAATAGACAACAACAGACAAAACAAAGATTTAAACATTCATATCAGAATAATAACATCCAAAATATAGCAGGGCAATCATGTGAAATTTACAATACGTAAAATCATCAGACAAGCAATGTTTCTTCAAACAATATAGCTGTAGAATATGCAAAATGGACAACCATACGACGGATCAATGTTCTTCCAACAACAATAACAAGACTTCCCCACAAAACACAAGAAACCAGGTAGACCATATGCTAAAATAAATCTAAAGTTCTGTACAAAATGTAGAAAAGCAGGACAATTGGTACAGGAATGCTGCTCCAATAACAACTCATATCAAACACACAACCAAAAAACGGTCTAATGGAGGGGCTCTAAGAACAAAAAGCAATATAACCGCAGAACACACATGTAATATTTTCAACACAACTTATCAGCATCCATGTGCAACAATGTATTCAAGATTAGGGCAGCCAAATTCAGATTTAACCAGAAAAAACAAGATAACAAAACAAATGGTCAATAACACAAAACATTATTCAGTCTCATTAAGAAATAAAAAGTTGAACGGACATCCAACCCACAAAACTCAATGAAAACTATAATAACAACTGATGCGGCAATTCATTACTCGAGACAGGTCATTAACTCGTAAGGTCACTCTAAGGAAGCAAAACTCATGGTAAGGGATATTCCTGCAAGCAATGTAGGCCAGAAAATTGACGGTCAAAGACCTGATGTAATCCAAATACTGTATTATAAACAGTACAAACACAGAATGATTTGAATGAGTATAATAATTCGTACAAACAACATTTAAATAAAAATGGAGTACCTAGAGCTAGAAAAATGGAAAATGATATAACATGGGAAGTTTATAACATATTATTTTTAAATAAAACCGAAAACTCAAGATTATACACAATTGATATTAATTTAAAAACATTAAATAATCAAAATATTGAGACAATAATAGAGTCCGGAGCAAATGTATCTATATGTAATTATAATTTGTCGGCCACAAATAAAACTAACTCCATGGGCAAATAACACTGCCATTCAAAATAAATAACAACAATTTCACAAAATAAGCTGATTTTATGTAGCTTCAGGTATAACAGCAAAAATTATACTAATAAATTAGATTTCTATTAGCAAATCAAGCAAAAATAGACTAGTGTACAACACAGATAACTCTAAAATCAAACAGCTAAGAATGTATAATTAATATGAATAAGGCACGGTTAGAAAACTTAAAAACTATACGTTAAATAAAATCCGTAGAACAAATCAAGATAGGAACAGGACAAAGCGTATGCGTTAAAGAAATAGAAAATTGTGATGATTCAATGAATTTTGAAACAGATATGCACTTAAGAGAACAAAAGAAAATTCATGATTATATATCGCAACAAGATAATAAATTATATGTTCATATATTTTATATAACGCGTCAAAAATACCACAATCGCTTCTTCAAAGAACACTAATAGGAAATAAAATAAAAATAATGAGGAGACACAAATTCCAAACAAATTCTAAATATTGACAGAACAGATAAAAAATTGACAGAGCAACCCGAATTTATATTATAGCAGGCAATATAATTTTAATGGAATAGACGTAACAAAACTTGTGACAATACCAAATGAATTGAAACTAGAAATCTTAAAACAAGCTCATGATAGCCCACTAACGGGTGGACATTTTTCATATTTAAAAACAATTACAAAAATAAAAAATAGCTACCATTAGCCAACAATTAATAAAGATGTACAGGAATACACAAAATCTTTCATAGTTAAAATTGAATTATTGAATTAAGTGAGTTGGTGACATTTCAATTACTAAATAATAGATTCACTTGTTATTAAAATTATTAAGAATTTTGATGAATATATTTAGATTTTAAAAACTCAAACGTCTTTGTAATTATTAATACCTACTCTCTGGAGTACACTCACAAGCCAAGAGAAACGTACCCTAGTTGTGTGATTCTGGTGGAGCCAACAGGAAAGGTATATGTATAATTGCTACACAATCAATCCAAAATTTAAATAAATATCTAAAGGTTGCGCAAAGCACGACATGGTGAAGTCGCATTAAAATTATAAAGTCTGATACGGTGAAGTCGCATTAAAATCTTAAATTCTGACATGGTAAAAACACATTAAATTCAAAACACCTGATAGGGTCGTAACCTCATTTCGATTCCTTATACTGCAGTAATTGTAACTTCTTAACACTCCTGGTAATGATAGATATATGGATAAACTGTGGAATTATTAGTGAAATAGGTTGAATAGTTTTTGAGTATATGGAGGACAAAGAAAAAACATTCGTTTTTACATATATTGAGTGCATGATCATGTCTTGAATATTGTGCAAAAATAAAAATAGGCTTCATCAAACTTACAAATTTAACTTTATTTTTTATGTAGGCTACATAACTATGAACAGTGAACATATTTTGTTTTGAAACCCCATGTATATTTTTGAAAAGTCGATGTTTTATTTATATTGTTTTAACTTCAATTTGGTTAATACTACGCCACCACACTCTCTTTATAGCCCAGTCAATAAAGGTTTTTTGTCGCAACTAATTAGGGGAAAGCTAATTTTTTTATATGTGATAGACCGACCCTTGTGAGACATGTATTTTCTCAAATGTTCCCGCCTCTCCCCCTTGTGCTTCCCCCTCCACCCCCTTTAAAGCGTACAAATGCAGAGTTTCACTAGATTGCTTACAAGTTCGTTAATATTCATCGTAGCGAATATTTTGTAAATGTGTTCTTTAATACATATTAAGCATATTTAGTTCTTATACATTTTTCGTTAAAGTTAATATTAAGGGAGATATTAAACAACAAACACCAAAAAAATGGTTTCTCAAAGCTTATTAATTTAATTTATTAACTATATTTTTTAAATTATTTAAAATACACAAAAATGGTTCGAATAAAAGTTGTAGTATGTATCTTTAGCTTTAATATAATGTGGATAATTACTTGTTTAAATTTATCACTTGCCCTTTTGACGTCGTCAAAGTTAGCGCTTGCACGCCGCTCCAGTGGTCCGACACACGTTGTATAACCGCTTCGCATGGATATATGTACAATGGATGTTGCAATATTAGTTCAGTAATGTGCTTATATAATGTTTGTAATAAATTTATATATAATATATATATTAAATTATAAGTAAATTAGGTGAGTTTGTATTACATATGTGTACATAATTGTTTTCCTTTTAATTAAAATAGTTTCAATAACAAATATATTGGACGTTTAGTTCTATTATTTTAGACTTTTCTAGATTAGTATTTTACTTAGTATGTTTTTCCAAAACAAAAAACAAACACCTTGAATAAGTGTACACATAAATTTTAAATTGAATGCCAGTTTTGGTTCGGGGGCTAACCCTACCTTATTGAATAAAATAAATAGGGCTTTCCATTATCCACCATCTATGGACCCGCCGTGTTCCAGACTGGTTTATAGCGGCAGCTGTCACATTTCCATGTGCAAAAGAAAAGGATTAAAAAAATATATGTTACATGACAGCATCACGGACCTAACACCCACCTAAAACATATGTACAAGCCTTAAGTATTTATGTTACACTATGAAGAGATTTTAAATATAGGCCTAATAGCATTATTCGCAATATTTGTTTTCAGCTTTATATTGGTATTTTATTTATATTATTATTTACAACTTTCAAATTACTGTAATAACAAATCCAGTGATAATTTCTACTGCATGGTGATTTCAATCTAAAACAATCGTCTGTTTATTTATTTTAGGGGAATTATAACACGATAAGCCATTACAGTTTTCACACATTGCGGAACAATTTCAAGCATCTACAGTAGTTTCCACACGGCGTCTTACAACTGCAATAGGTACAGGAGGTCATCTGGAGTAAATGTCTTTGAGCTAGGAATAGGCCTTAGAGCCTTCTTTGTCCCGTTCTTACCTTTTACATTTTCGTTCTTCTATCCCCAGTTCGTAGGCTGAAGGTTGTTGCCAATTCAAACTTAAACTTGTAGATAAACTCTCAATAATATATGTTGATTGGTGCGCTGCTTCTGACGTTGGAGGTAATTTCACTACGTCAAAATTAGATTTAAGCGTTGATTTACTGGTAACAGAAGTTAACTTGAAATAACGGCCTTCATTCAAATTTGAATATTTGCTCATTTGCTGGTCCCGTACATATCTAGAATAAACTTTTCTCCCTTCTCCAACAATTCATCGCAAGACAAATTTGCATTAAAAAACGCTTCTGCTTGAATTCTGGCTTGGATATTTGTCTTGATAGTGTCGACAGATTTTGTTTTCCCCAAGCTAAAGAAAGAAGAAGTTTTGTAACATACAGTAACTGCATAAGCAAATAAAATATGTTTCTAGATACTGCTGTGAAAATCAATAAGTTGATTTACGATGTAGTATATAACTGTTGATGTTTTACCATAAGCTACCTTTTGAAAGATTATTGGCTTATCCTGAGGTGCAAGGGTCACAAGTAACACAGGATCTGTATTGTTACAACAATTGCCCACTACAATTGCTTTCGAAAATCTGTTTAACTGTTCAATAATAATTTGTTTTTTGTTGCTCTTTTTTAAAAGGAATTCCTCTTGTTTTGTAATGCACTTAGTTTTTCTATCAAAGTCTATGTCACTCGATGAGGTTTTGTCCGATCTTCTTGCCTGTTCATCTCCCTTTGTTGTGGATTCTTTAGAATATACATCAAATACTACAGAGTTTTTTTTTTCATATCTATTAATAACATGGTAGCAATAACTCTGGATTATGACTTCATAAGTTCCTTCTTTTGGCCAAGAAACACAATGTAAAAGGAAGCCTCCATCAATGACTATGCTGACATGATCCCCTTGAGGTAATTGATTGATGATACGCTCAGTAAATACTTTTAGGAAATACGATTTTGATCCTTTGCGTAGTGAGACTTTATCAAATAAAGAAAGGTGGTTGTGAAGCTAACTCGTATCCAAGTTGTAAACATTAATATAAATCAAAAATCAATATAAAGTTGAAAATCAATATTGCGAATAATGTTTTTATTTAGAATCTCGTTATAATGTAACATAAATAGCCAACTTATTTGTACTTGAGCCTACTTAAGACTGGTACATATATTCGGGGTGGGTAGGAGGTCTGTGATGCTGTCATATAAAATATATTTTGTAATACTTTTCTTTTGCACATGGAAATGTGACAGCTGCCGGTTTAAGCCGATCTGGAACCGGCGGCGGTTCCATAGGTGGTGGTATTCGAAATAAAATTTGTGTGTTCAATTATTCAATGTGGATTTTGTTTTTGAAAAAGCAGACTAAGTAAAAATAAAACTATAAAGAGCTAAAATACAAGTATTCAACTTCCAACACATTTGTTATTGAAATTATTTGAATTACAGGGATAACCAATAAATTATATATAAATGTAATAAAAAAACTCACCTAATATACTTACAATCTAAGCATAAACTTACAATACATTATATTCAAACAGTATATAAGCACACCCATTTACTAAAATAATATTGCAACATCCATACATAATATATCCATGCGAAGCGGTTATAAACCTGCATCGGACCACTGGAGCGGCGTGCAAACGCTATCTTTGACGACGTCCCAAGAGCAAGTGATACATTCAAACAAGTAATTATCCACAACATATTAAAGCTACAGATACATACTACAACTTTTATTTGTACAATTTTTTTGTATTTCAAATAATTTAAAAAATATAGTTAATAAAGTAAATTTGTAAGCTTTGAGAAACCATTTTTTTTGTTGGTGTTTGTTGTTTAATAGCTCCCTTAATGTTAACTTATTAATTCGCTACGATGAGTATTAAAGAACTTGTAAGTAATCTAGTGAAACTCTGCATTTGTACGCTTCAAGGGGGGGGGGGGGGGGGGGGGGAGGCCAAAGGGGGAGAGGGGGGACTTTTGAGAAAATACATGTCTATCACATATAAAAAAAAATCAGCTTTCCCCTAATTAGTTGCGACAAATGGAGATTTTTGGCCTTTATTGACTGGGCTATTTTATTTTTGTTTTTTGTTTTTTTTGTTTTTTTTAACGTCCTGCTGTTTTGCACTTAAGGCTAATGAAGACGGGACCTACAGTTTTACGTGGAATCCGAACCACAGCCAACGATGTCTGTTAAGAAACCATTTAGAAAATTATTTGACTGGGCTATATTAAGCACAATTGCTAAATCATCAAGTATTTTACAATTAAATGCATGAGACAACTCTATTAATTTTATTCGTGTAAATGTATTTTTAAGTTGCGAACATTTATGTAGGCCTACTGTATTTACACCTTGTTGACTCAAATTTTCAAATAAAATATTTGCTAAATCATACGTATTTAAATAATCTGGCTTTATAAAAAATAGTTTATTAATAGCTGACCCGACTGCCAAATTTCAATAATTGTTTTGTGAATTTGTGATAAGCCGTTTGAATTTTGTTAAAAATGAGAAAAAAATTTATTTCTGAGTTATCATTGTATCTATTAACGATTGTGGAAATGGATATTAAATTTGAGGACAAGTACATTAAAGAGAATGCCGATTGAAAATTTTACAGTCGAGATGAATTCTATCGGCAGTAGGGCTACAATGCTGAAATGATAAAAATGTGTGATGTTTATGGAATGTGATTGACTTGGAACCATACATTTTTATTCAAAAATTAAAGTTATAATTGAATTAAATCAGAATTTCATGTAAACAGTCAAAACAAAGGAATGCTTCAATTCCAGTGAATTGTTATTTCCTTTATTGCAATGCCAAAACAAACAAAGCTGATGGTTTTCAGCACGTGAATAGGCGGTATTTAGATTAATTACTTATCCATTTGTTAACACATATGGTACTAAATGTTTGGCTTATAATACAATAACCCTTTTGTTTGCTTTTACCTAATATAAAAAAAACTGATAGTTGTGAAGAGTAATCACCTGATTCTAAATTGGCCAAATTGGTTGCAAATAAACGTGTTTTGGTTTGTTGTAGGCCTTACCTAAAATTGTGTTCAGTTTTTGATCCAAATCAGGTGTTTTATTTATAATATGACTGTAAAAATATATGTTTTGATTGAATTATATTATAGTTAGTATTTTTCGTTGATTTTTGTTTGTGTTTTTTTTTTTAGTTTGTTAATCTAATTTAAAAAAGCTGTTGGTTTTGTACAATAATAAAGTGATTATGCATTTGCTAAGTAAAGTTGCTATGGTAATAAATGTAAACAAACATGTGTTGCTAAGTTTTTTGTCTGAACAGATGTTTTCGTGAGTTATGGTCTTGCGTTCATACAAAATAAACGGTACCAGAAACTGCCACATACATTCTCACAAACATACTTAAATTATTAAATAGATTTACTGTGACTTCATAATTGTATTAAAGTAGGAGAGGGGATACATTCAAGTATAGGAGAGTAACTAATAAATATTATTATTATTAGCTAGAGAGAAAACTATTCTATCGATTTCGAACAAATTTGCACCAAACATGTCAATTAGACCTGTATAGATGCATGAAAAATGGTTTTGCATTTTTTATTGAAAAACAACCCCATTTTTTTGAAAAAAACCTAAAAATCTGTTATTATTATTACTAGCTCAACTAGTGTTTTTAGAAAGATGAGAATTTTTGCATCAGGACTACAAATAAACAAAATTTTATCAAAATCGTTAGAGCCGTTTATTTATAAAAAATAATAACTGATTTTTTAGGTTTTTTTGGACAATAGGGGGTTATTTTTCGAAAATTTTCAAAAAGATTTTTTGTGTATTTATACAGGCCTAATTGACATGTTTGGTGCAAATTTGTTAGAAATTGATCGAATAGTTTTCTCGGCGTAACTTTACTATTCGACTGTAGGCTAATATTTTTGCAGACAACGACATTGTTTTACATTCTACTGTTAAATTTTGAATACAGGTAAACATACTGTGATTAAATAGGTTATGTTAGAACTTTTTAGATATATTTTTTATTATTAATTTTGCATTTCTGTTAGCTCTAGGTTAGCCTAAAGTCGAATAGTACATTTGCGCCGTTTTCTCTCTAGCTTTGTATACACACAGACATTTTGTAAAAACTACTTTTTTAGACTCAGGGGTTCCCAAAAACATTACCACAAAAACCTCAACATCGTTTTTTTTCGATCACTATACTTTCTTCATACTATATAGTATAGTGAGAAAGTAAAAAGATGTTCAGTTTTCTTGAATTTGAAAATTTTCCGGGATTTTTTTTATAAAAACCTAATTCGGACTATTACGAATATTTTAAAACAAAAAATAGCCAAATTGGTCCAGCCGTTCTCAATTCATGCGTTTACCAACGAATAGCATTTCATTTTTGTTAGCAGTGCGTACGTGCGTGCATCAGCAGTCCATCTCCCCTCTCTCTCTAACACACTGTTCAAAACGGCAACGTTGCTAGCCTCTTGGCCGCTAAGCTCTGTTCCGACGCTACACCAGCGCTTCAGGCGCTAAAGCCGAAACACATATCCATATCCTTCGAACATTAGTATTACTTTGTCCTCTGTGGTACTACTTTACTATATAGTTTATATATGTTTACAAACTGTAAACATACTGTGACTAAAGACTATAAGTTAGAATTTTAGGGTATATTTTTTACACAGTTTCAATTCGATTGTACAAAACCACTTATTGGATGTAAACAATTTATATACTGTGCTAAATACACTTTATATCTGTAACAAATACAATTTATTTACTCACGAGTATGGACTTGGAAAGAACGCAACCCGCACGACACAGTGCATCGGTTTTGCCCTGTCACTTATTTTAAATGTATTTCTAAAAACATCGGTCTGCATCTCTTCTCTTGAAAACACGGACGTTCTCTTTATTAAACATTAGTAAGTGTGTTTAACAATAGTATTAAAGGATGTTACCTTGGTGATCCATTAGTATTTGAAAGTCGGCCTTTCTGAGAAATTGGAGGGTAGATAGTTCCGCAAAACGTATTAGTGACATGGCTAGTACAGCCGTGTCCAATGGCATCAGTCTTAGCGCCTGTAAATCTCAGGTCCACACTCGTGAGTACTACCATAGATCATGAATAATAAAATCTTACATCTTACGAAAATAAGCAAATCTTTACATCAGTAAATTCACAATGAAACAATCTACAACTTTTATTCGTGTTTTTTTCTGTAATATTACATCCAAAAAGCCTATACGCAAAAATACAGAGTTTTAGGATAAAAAACATTGTTTTTCCGGGCATTTACATTTATTTATAAAAAACTATTAGGTTTACCGTAAAAATAAAGATGATCATTATTGTAGCCTATGTTTATAACAAACACAACAAAAAAATATTCAACTTGATCCGATTATAAGTACCGTAGATTTAGGGGTTTCCGCAGTTATTGACATTTTCATTATTTGAGGGCGGTAGGGGGGGGGGGGCTCCAGGGGAACTTTTGTAAACATTATCCTTTGGTAGTGGTTTATTGATGGGGAACATTTCAGCTTTACCCTAATTTTTACCAATGTTTCATGTTTTTGGGTCTCCCTTGACTGGGAGTTACCACTATTACAGTGGTGGGGTAACTTGAGAGTGCCGGCTCGTTCTCGCCGACACCGAGTCAGCGATCCAGTCTTAGTAGTATATATCTATGGCTCTGAATTTTGCCTATGCAAAAAGTTGAATTATTCTTAGAATTCTATGTAATACCTAATACATGAAATACATGACTAATACGTCACTCAAAATCATTAGTCACTAAATAAAATGCTTCCATTATAATGGTCACTACTTTTTGCATACTTATTATAATATAATATATTAATATTATAATAATTATAATAACGTATTATTATATACTTTGTATCGTGTATTTCCTCTTCACGCTCTGACTTGTGTCTAGTCAAAAAGTTTGCGTGACGCGAGATTTCAGAAACATAGTCAAGCGAAAGTGCCCAACGGGCCAATAGAAGTTATCACTTCAATAACTAAATATTCTTTGTAAAACTGCAGATTCGGCTCGTAATTTACTTTTAATTATTTATTTTTTATTTGTAAAGAAAAATGTAAACGTGGACTTAAAATGTCGATTACATAACTAATGATCGACATTTAAAAAATCTAACACCCAAAACTGATGCGTATTGTGATTGTGGTTAAAATGAGATCTGGCAAAAAAAATTTATGATTAAACATAAAAGAAATGAGTAGTTTTAAATTTAACATTGCTCTTATAGTATAAAAATCCAAGATGACCGCTACTACAACAGACACAAACAATTATGTATTTTCCCATAACCTCTCACTAATAGATCCTATACTGTTTAGTATATAGTACGACCTTGGAAATTTACTGTTTATCCTTATTTAAACTACACTTTTAGTTTAGAATCAAATTTTGGAAAGGTTTTCTTTGATAAAGAGAACCTTAAATAATAAAATAGTTTTCTTATAATATTATGAAGTTTTATTCTAATTCTAATATTCCTGACATCCTACAGATCAAATACAAAATGTTCAAGGTATATAATATACGATATTATTTTCAGATGTATGCATTTTATTTAAAACTTATTATTAGGACATAAATAAATTATACAACAGCAAAATAGTACATTACTGATTTATTTCTACTAATAACATGCGCACATTATTGATTGAAAAACTGGATTAACGCAAAGGTTGTATGGTCCTTAATTAATATTATTTTGGAGATAAATTTTTTTTTCTGGCAAACAAGTCAAGACCTCAATCTTCAAATTTGCTATATTTTAGTGAATTTGCATTAATGTTATTCCATTTTACTTCTCTGAATTCATAGTTGGCTCCTCTGTAAGTTTGAATGTTGTCTTACTGAATGAGATTGGGACTGCAAATGATCTGAAAAACTACTTTTAGATTAGGCAAATCTGCTCCCAGTTTGTATGATGGGATAGCACAAAATTGTTCTAGTTTCCGTGATGGGATAGCAAAAATGGGATAGTAGCCTATGTTTTTGCTGATCGGACAAAAAGTGTTTGACGATTGTCGGGCAGGTAACTAAATCGGTTTCCAAAATGTATAAAAAACACTGTATAGGTAGTGTATAAAAGACACTGTATACTGGTATCTTTTTTAAATGGGCCACCCTTTTTATCTTGTAAACTATAAATCTGACAGCAAACTAAATTTAAAATATTTCCTTGTTTTTTGAGAAATTCAAAAATATGTAGTGAAAATATTTATATATGGCCGCCATTTTCCAATACGGCGGTCAACTTTCGAATTCTTATGGAACACCCTAAATTTTATGATGATATTGGATTTTACAAGTTATTTTAAGACTTTTTTTGTTTTTGTTGTATTTTTTAAACGAATGACCATTTAAAAGTTTTAAAAACATCCTATCTGAGGGAAAGATATTTTTGTGTGGAAACGTTTTGAACCAATGAAAACGCTCTCAACACTAATAAAGCATTATATAAACAAATACATTTTTAAAATCAACAATTGTTATTTTTTTAAAACCAGAATGCATAGGCATGAAGTGACAAAAATCCCCAAAAAAAAAAAAAAAAAAAAAAACACAGGTCGGGGATGTGCCAACTACTAAAAATGTGTCTACTACTCCAAATACTTTTAATAAAATTATGACTATCCTTCTTTCTATGATGAGTATTTCTTTGAGTAGACAATAATTATAAAATGCATTATATAGGGTACTCACAAATGAAAAATTTTTGATACAGTTTTCCTGAGCTACAGTTTTCAAAATTATCCAGTAATTTTGAATCATATTCCTGAAAAATTTAATTTTAATATACATTCTGTGTTAGATGTTCGGTATTTAATAACATTGTTTATCTCTAATAAAAGATACTATTCTTTCTTTAGACTAAAGCGTAAAATTCACATTAAAGATTAAAAGTAGTGAATTCCGAATGAATAATAGATAGATAATATTAATATAAATGTCATAACTTCAAATAAGTGCGCTAAATAATTAAACTAAAGCAAAATTGTAAGAGAGTTTAGTTTAAAGAACAATATTATTAGACTACTTAAATACTTATTTATATCAGTTTATTGGAGATGTTCACTGTGATTGCAATAATCAGTTGTTACTCTTACATCTACGTATTTGTTATTTCCAGCAGATTTCATTCTTTGAATTCATTTTCTCTTCATGTTTAAGTCTTTGTTTAAAGTATTGCTATAAGTCATGAAGTCTGTTCCTTTTCTATAAGTCCTTTTATGTGACAGTCATAAGTATTAATGTTTGACATTCAATATTATTTAATATTTTAGCTTTGAGGTCAAGACAAATATTGTATATTTATAAATCATTAATTAATTATTAAAAATGCGTGTGGAGTTAACAAGGAGCTAGAAACACGTATACAAAAACACTCATAGTAAAAAGTACAATTATTTGTAACTTTTATTAGAATTTGAATACTTTTTAACGTTGCAAATATCCCTAGCTCAAATTATTAACGTTTATTGAATTTTACAAATTACATAGGAAAATAAAAATATGTGAGTAGAAAATTATGATGTTTTCAATATCTAAATTATAGAAACTTTACTATTTCTTCTGTAAACAACTACCCAAAATTTATTTGGCAAAAACAGTTTTCAAATTTGATATTAAATTCTTTTAAAAATAATTTGTATATTTGATCGATAGGTATTTTTTACAATCTTCAAACATGCTCCAATTATAACAGCTTTTATATTAACTTCTCAAACACTTGCCTTTTAATTTAGCTTTTTGTCCACCTAATAAGCTAAATATAGCCTATCACAATTAGCATTGTGTACCTAAACAGTAATCAGTATTATTATTAATAATAATCACTTGTGTTGATCCATTGTAATTACTATTAGTATTAATATTTAGCCTGGAAGTTATGACACAGTTGAAAATAATAACTACAACTCTATAAATAAACATATAACAATATTGATTAAGGCTGCAACAATTAATTAAAGTTAAAAAAATTCAAGGATTGATTTAATTACACAAATCAAACAACAAAACACAAAGAAATTTATTTGGCACTAGTTTTTTTGTGAGCATATCACGACTGGTTTAAACTATTTGATTTCCAAACAATTCTAAACATAAATATTACGTGGGTTGTTGCACAGTGAAGTGCAAGAGAAATTATCTAAAGCAATTTACTAGTCAGGTTGTATTGTTTCCTACAATTTTTACTTGTGTACAGTTTTGTAACAAATAGTTGTATTTCTAAACTGTCAGATCATGTATTTAGGGCAAGCCTAGTTTTGTATTCAGAGCGACCAAAGCATGTTAACATCAGTAGTTATGTAAATCACGAACATTAAATGTGTCAACCAACTTACCTGTAGTGAAATTATGCCTCCGACTGCAAACCAAGTTTGCAAATATTGTACAAAATAATTAAGTCAATGTTTTATGTTGTTAATTACGCCAAGCAGTCTGTGTTGTTAATACGTATATTGCGTCATAATAGCTGTTTAGGTATTAGCCGAAAAAGCTGTTATGACACAATCAACTTATCAAGAACATAGACTGAAGAGTCGCAAGGGATTTGAAAACTATTCTTAATTAGTATTTTTATACGTATTACGATACACAACTTAATGTTTTATATAAAATGTATAATAATTGTTTCTATGATATAGTAATAGCAAAGCGGGAGTACCGATGGACCACCATGCGTGCAATGGGACTTGACCCGGCCTCCATCGGTGTACCGCTTTGCTACTACTATAGTTGAAATTATTTATTGTTTTCTCTTAGAATATTCCAACTAGTAAAATACAATTTTTTGTTTAATGAAGTAAAACATAATCAATTGTTTCTTATAATGTAAAGAATATTTTATATGTAGTTTGAAAATAATTTCCATTGTATAAAATGATATCCAAAATTAGGGCAAAGAAAGTCTCCAATCAGTAAGAGATATAAGAAAAGGCATTAAGACACTTTGGTAGAGAAATAACATTGAGTACCAACTTTAATATATAGGCTACATTCGAAACCACATTCCTTGCACATGGTGTTTATCTTGCCAACTAAGTTAGGCTAACAACAGACGAGACACCGGTGTACGGGACACTTTCCGGTGTCCCAGCTTCTCGCGGGGAGAGACACCTTAGAGCCACAGAATCTGGTAGCGCGCTACTCAGTGTCTCATCTGTTGACACACATTTAATTGATAGTACATTTAGTGTCCCGTACACTAGTGTACAGTACACCGGTGTCTCGTCTGTTGTTAGCCTTATATCGGCCAAGTTAAACAACTTTGATTAAAATTGTGCTAAACTATAAACATTTTACTTAAAATAAATACCAACCTTGTAAAGTATGGGACTGTAGGTTTCTTGTCGTGTTCTTTTGGTTTTGTCATAAAGCAAAATCATGTCACTGATATCAAAATTGGGTTTACCCGATGACGATTTTCACTTATTTTAAATTTTGCTGGACAAAGCGCTAAGTCATGTGCAGATGAGAAGGCAGATTCTTATCGTAACTTAGTGAAAAGATCATTCACTGTACAATTTTCACTACACCAGGGATCTTAATAGGTAAAATAATTAAAATACAACTATAATATAACAATACTATCACAAATTATGCATTTATAATAATTTTAATATTAATCAGAGATATAAAAATTTATGAAATAAATATGTCGGTCAATCGGTCACAATACATTTGTCACTTTATACTGTGGCATTGTAGAAATTCCTTACTTATTAAATGAAGTGTATTTGACACTATCAAAGTTCGTAAAGAATGAAAGTGGGTCAAGCTTTCTGCGAACGTCCTTTTATGTTGAATGGAACTTCCTTTACCGACAGAAGATTTAACAGCACTTTTCTTTGAAACTGGACTCTTTGAAAATGTTGTATTATCGCTAAACAGTACCTTTGTTCAATATATGTATTATTGTTAAAATAAGTCTAATGCATCTAGAAGTAGTATTACTTAAAACTTGTATATTTAATAAATAAAAATTGCATTAAATTGAAACACTTAATACCTTTATGATAGCATTACTTAATTATGATTACTTTAAAATAATTATATGTAAATTACGTATTCGGTGTTATTGGAATCTCTATAGAAACATATATAAGTACATTTTCAAATGTATATTTAATCAATATTGTTATAAAAATTATATGAATATATTAAAACAGTTTGAATTTAATTACACTTTTTTTTTATTTAAAAATGATGTTGAATAATTATTTAAATGAAAATTTGAATTGATTTACGACAAATATATAATGTCGTGTTCTTAGAGAAATATTATATAGATTGGTTCTTATTGTCGACGTTTAAGATCTTTAACAATTTGTTACGTGCGAGATTAAAATATATATTTTCTATCTTCATTTAGACTAGCCAAGTCTACGTTATGTATAAAATTAAATGCGCCTTCAAATTTCATGTCATACCACCACCTTGCCATTCTAGCAATGAGGCAGATATAAACATTAACTAAGCAAATTTAATAATAGTTTGAAAATACTAAGACATTGTACTTAGTTGTAGTTTCATAATTATAAATTATGTAGACATGGATGGGTAATCTGGAAATTATACTATACAAATATATTATAAAATCGCCATTATTTTTTCAGTATAATAAACTATTAACAATAAAGTGTCAATATCATAAACAGGAACCTATTTATGTTCAATGCAGTCAACAGTTGTACGCCTGCATATATTTGTTCAACATAAGTATAGTTGACAATCGTCTTTATTTTTTAAGTATGGCAAACAATAATAGTAATAATAAGTAGCCTAAATATAGCGGTTTTAATAATTCATTATTATCGTGGTGCTTCAATTATTAGAAACAAAATACTTATTTATTGTCATAATTCTATAATCCCTTATGTAGTTGTTTTAGGTAACAAAAGATAATTAACAGAAACTAACCAAATTTATTTTGAATTTAAGTAAATATAAAAAATTTCAAATGTATTGCATTTTATGTAAACACTTAAGACTACTACGGTATAAAAGACACAATTATTAATGTTTTATAGACACTGCGGTACCGGACAACATAAATTGCTTTAGGATTTAACGGGTTTTAACCTTCAAGTTAGGCATTGTTGGATTTGACCACAGATAACGGTTGATTTAGTTTTGCAGATGATCAAGCCACATTGGTGTGTAGGCTTATCCACTGCGCCATGTTTACATTTGTGAATTCAAGTTATGTTCATTACCATCGACAACATTGGTAGGCCTATATCTTAATTCTATTAATAGCTTACAAAAGTGATCTGTAGTGAAAAATAAAATTGTAGGTCAAGTTTCTAGTGGTTTCTGTTGTAGATATTACTAAACAAAAATATTTGGTCTTTTGATAGCCTACATTAACGAAATAGATAATCATCGATTTTTATTTTTAACGTCTGATCGTAAGTGACCTTTTACTGCAAAGGATGGTAAATTTATATTTATTTATTTAACTCGTGTAATAATCTACATTATACTATACGTATAGACAATACATATTTTTGATAATTCTGTACTACATTATAATGAAACTCGAAAAAAACCCTTCCGAGGTCGGCTAAAAAATTTCTTAGGGAAAATGTATCTCCAGAAATAAGTATCAATCACATCATATTTTCAAAATAATAATTAAAAAATTGTTTTTAATTTAAAATAAAACGCACTAAATTCAGTCCGGTAGATCGCCAGAAATAGGAATCAATAGAGTTTTAACCTAAAAACAAACAATCTCAAAAAGTGCCCTTATAAATAAACCGATGAAATAAAAATGAAACTTATTAATTTTTTTATAATAATTACATTTTCTTCAATTTAAAAACAAAGCGCACGAAAATCGGTTTCATAGATCTAATGAAATAGGTACCAATAGGGTTTTAATCTAGAACCAAAAACACACAAAAGTGTCCATTTAAGAATAAGGATGAAACACAAATTACTTTTCATAAATTTTTAATAATAATAGCAATATTCTCTTTTCGTTTCAAGTAAACAGAACTATAATGGATACCGTACGTTAGAATTTCAGAATTATGTAGTATAATGCTTTTAATCTAGTACCAAAAAACTCTAAAAAGTTAATTTATAAGTATACCGATTAAATATAAATTATTTTTCATTAAATTTTGATAATAATGACAATATTTCCATTCATTTAAAATAAGATATTGAACTCAAAACTACATATAGTATTGAGGGAAATTTACAGGTTAGATTAGCATTGTCATCGCAAATACGTTCTAAGTTTCATCAATATTTTCTAATAGGTCTGAGTAGTGATTAAATAAAAGAAACAATTGCACTTAGTTTATAACAAGTTTAACAATTTATGATGTGCGTTATTAAAATATATATTTGACATCTTCATTTCAACTATTCAAGTGTAACTCTGTATAAAACCGAATGCGCCTTTAAATTTCTTGGGATACCTTGCCACCTTAGCAATGAGACATATATATATATTACTTAAGCAAATTTAATAATAGTTTTAAAATACGATGACAGTATACTTAGTTATAGTTTCATCCTCATCAATAAGATTATACGATCGTGGCCTTGGACATGCTTGTACACACCCTGCTGGTAGGTTACATATTTATCTTACAACGCAAGCATATTTAAAAAACATATTTTAAAATAATTCTTTTTGACCACTATTAACATATCTTTAACTAACAAAACAACCTATAATCGGATATTATTACATATGTTTGATTTGAACAATTCTTATAACACCTAGTACGCCCTATTTGGACTATGTCAGTAGTATAAGATATAAAGGAAATACGGGATAAGTTTCATCATTATTATTTTATAATTGGACTGATTGACGATTGAAAAAGGAAGAACAAAATCGCTCTTTAATTTATAACAAGTTGATTGTAGTTTACAAACTAGATATACAGATATATCTACATTCAAAGATAAATAAAATCGGCACTGCGGTTGAGCATATTAATTATGAGATTATGCATTTGATTATGGCTGAAGATAATTTCTTACCACAAACCAAAGACGAAACCCATTATTCTTGACACTGGTGTCAACACAGTATACATAAACTCTATCCACAAACTTAACATGGTAGGTGAACTATTAGAACATTGCAGCATTACGTTGAGCATATGAAATATGGGACTAACAATCAATGACAGATTATACTGGACCAAATGTGTAACTGAGACATTTAATAAAATATTTGCAAGGTTTCACCGTTAAAATAAAATAAAACATCACTAAAATTATTGTTTGCTTTACCTACATTGTCACAAAATAGTCAGTAATGACTTTGAATTAGACTATAAACTCCACCCAGCTCAAAATTATTATTGTGCAGGTTCTTTTTTTTAAATTTAAAACGTTAAAGCCATAGAGGCAATACTAAAATCAAATATATCTTTTAAAACAACTTGAATTTATATAGTGTCATATTCAAATTCATTGATTGCTGTACTTTAAACTAACATGCTAATTACTTGGCAAATAAGTTTATAATATCTCAGATATAAGTGCAAATAGACAAGACACAAATCATTCCCACCAACAGAATTTCAATGTAAAATAAATCCTTAATCGAAATGGCCTTTCGCTTGTGGAACTCGTTATCAGATCCACTTAAAACTACGTATTATTAGCCAGCTCAACTTGCAAAAGAAAAAGTAAGAAAGGTATTTGTTTGTTTTTGTAAATGAGTATATTTTTTTTAATAATTTATCAACATTTAGAGTTAATTGGGATTTTTTTTAATTTTTAATCTCTGGGGTCTAATGTAGATTTTTTTAATGCCGTTATTTTGTTAAGTTAAATTAATCTCTTTTTTTTATTTGTTTTGTAAGTTTAAATTATTGAATATTTTTTTAAAATAATATTAATTTTGTGTATGAGTTAGTTGTAAGAGAGAGATGCTTCCCTCTTCAGCCAAATACAAACTATAGTTTTATGTCGACTTTGGATGAGTGTGTTGTTTCATTATTGTCATGAAACAATACTAAGGAACTTTTAATTCTAGTGATAGTAGTAATAAAAGCAGGTATCTAAAGTTTTAAATTTCCGTAATACTGTTTTAGTAAGCATTTTTATAATCCCAAACACTACTTCTACTACTTAGAGTTAATCTAAATTATATTGTGTCAGCCTAATATTTAAGGAACAGAAATTAACTAATACGTTTCTCACACACAGTTACCTAAACTAAGTTGTATATAAATTATAAACACTAATGTATTATATTTTATGTTTGAATAGGCAATTTTTAAAAGTTGAGCATCTTAAAGCAAAGTTAGTTTAGGGTTCAAAGAAAGTCGCGGGAAAGTTTCCAAAACGTTAAAGAGGACCACAGTAACTATTCAAATTGCGGTTGGTAAATAGTAAAGTTAGACGGAAGTTCTCTGAACAAATAACTGTAATATCGTTGATTCCCGATAAAGGAAGTTGGACATTATACATTTCAGAACTATAATAACTTCGCTGTAGCCATTATATAATATATTATAGTTGCTACCTAGTTTTAAAGTACTTAAGCCTTCTAAAGTTTATCAAACATGAATCTGAATTATATTATCTGCTTATATACATGAATGTCACTAATTCATAATTGAGGTATTAGCAAAGAAGTTGAAAATTAAATTTGGTTTACAATTTTATAGTATTTAATCAAGAAATTACAATTGAAAACATGAACCGGAGAAAATAATGGTGATTCAAATGGTAAAAAAATAATTCTGTAGCATTTTTTAAATAGTTAATCTACAATTTAAATATGTCAAATTATTTGTTGCTAGTGTAAATATTATGTCCTTTGTTTTAATGTTTGTTCCTTCTAAATACAAATTATATTATGTTGATTTACGATCTTAGAATAGTTAAATATTTATTTGTTAGTGCGCTCTGTATGGTACATAGATGTTGAGTAACAATGAGATGTTGAGTAACAATGAGTTTTTTTTTTTTTAGTAAATCAGAGTTATATTATAGGATCTTTCAGTTTTAGTATTAGATAAAAGATCAATATCTATTAAAGACCTAAGTCTTTTCTTGTTGTTGTAAATATGGCATGTTTGTTTTTGTCTATGATCCGTATTGAATTAGTAACCATTAGCATATATCATGAATAACAAATAGATCTTGCATACATACGGCAGCAGTGTGGCGAAAATTATGTTGTCGGGAAAATAGTGCACGATCGCGCCGCGAGGTCATCAGCGAGGTCATGAGTGCTAGGGAGAATCATTGGTAGCATTGGTGTTTCACACAGCTTCCGTCGTTTCCCCAATAGATAGCGCCAATATCATCGAATTTCCAGTGGAACGAAATATTGCATTGGATCGGAGTTCTATTAGGTTATCCAAATACAATGCCATTAGGCTATTAAGGTATTGTGTGTAATTAAAGTTGATTGTAAAGTATAGTTTTATTTTTAACGGCCACATCAGCTTTGCTGCGGCCTTGTAGCAAGCATGTTGGTCTACTAGACGAATAAATAAATACATTAATAAAAGTATAGGGTCTTATATTTATTTCATCATATATACCGTTCTGTTAAATTGTAATATTATTACTTCGTTGGGGCATTACCATCCCAATCTACAATATTGATACTATTCGTATTTAAATATAAAATAGTTAATTATTGTTACACAACTTTATCAACATTCTACCAGTTCAACTTGTTATAGTGCCAACTATGATAAATTGCCAGAAGTTTTAGCAACTGACTATAGCACATTTACAGAATACATGAATAACAATCGGGATTTCAAAAAAATCCATGACACCACTTTTTTTACTTCTCACAGTTTTATATTTTTTTAGATTTATTAATAACCAAACATTTTTATGTTATAGTTTTTGTTTTATATTTTCGTTTACAATTATCATTACCAATATAAACAAAATTATTCACACATACATTATCGTAATTGTTCGATCTATCCAGCGATTCAGTCGAAATAATTCAGTAGTTAAAAAATACACATGCCAGAGAAATTTCTCATTTTCCTTTGGTCGCAACATTATACAAATTTTGATTCCTTCAAAGGAGAGGGGTGTAACACAAATAATCCACGATGTTGCATTTTCATGTAGTAAATTAAAATTAGTTTCTTTGTAATAATGTAGGGCATTATTATGATTTATTTACTACCAAAAGCTCTTAGTATTGTAATAGTAAAAATACAAAAATATAAGCATTTACAAATAAAAGTGAGAAATATTATAACACTGTACTATTACAATTTCTTTTAAATTACATTATGCTTTTTTTATTTTTGTCTCAGGAATACTTATTACTAAAAATTAAAGCTTTGTATTAGCAAGAGGTTCAAGTTTAATCAGTATATTTATTTGGATTATAAGGTAAAATGGCATGTAGGCATTTTCATAACCTACATTATAAAGCAAAATGATTCATACATACCACTTGATGCATTTTAATAAAGGCATTTAAACTCATAAAAACCATTTTACAAATCAAAATAATATTGATAATTTACTATTACTTCAATGTGCAATTGTAACTATTGGCAACGCTATAAAATCAAGTAGGACCCCCCAGCTTAATTTATTTGCAGCAGTAATATAATTGAAAAGGAAAATAAGAATATGTCATCATTAATATTCACTCGCAATATTGGGCATGGAAAGTTATTTTGAGCGGAAGAAGAAAATCGTTTCTATAAATCATTCACTTCAAAAGACACCTAAGAATATTTCAAGTTGTGTTAATTGACCGAACGAAGCGAGGTCTTAGCTCGACCGTTCGGCATTTCGTCTGTCTGTCTATCTACCTGTCTGTCTCACGATTACGGCCAAACGCCTTGACCGCTTGTCGTGATTTTTTTGCATGAATGTTCCTTATTCCTGGTTATTTAACAACGACACTATACGTACTGAACTAAATTTCCTGGTAAATTGACAAGACCTGAGGGGTCTCAATGATTGACAGCATATGTAAAATATAATGGCTGCATATCTGAAACTAAAGAGTGACTTTATAGAAACATTTTATTGACTTAATTTTGAATAAATTTTGTGTGAGTACGAGATGGTGAATCTTTGCTATACACTGGGATTAATTACAGAAAATGTATAGTGTTTCAGAAAGAGCTTGGATTTTAAGTGTTTATGGTGGTTCGAAAACCAGACATAAAGGACGTTTTCTTTTGTCCTGCGGAGGTGCAGGATCAGTGATGATTTGTTGTATGTGTGTGTGTGTGTGGGGGGGGGTATGTGTGTGTGCGTGTGGGTGTGGGGGTGTGTGTGTGAGTGTGGCACATTGGGATCTGCGCCTGAGTGTTAGTTAGCTTTAGGAGAAAGTCCTTGAGTGTGGGGATTTTGTTCCCTTGAGAGATACGTACCATGGGTAGTTGGTGATCCAACGGAAAGTTTTGTTTTGGAAGGAGTCCAACCTTTTATTCCGAGCAACAGACAGAAGGGAATAAAAAGCTCGATATGCGTACGTGACTACTGGTCTGATGTATGTTTTGTACATGGACAACCTGAGACTCAGTGGTAGAGGGCTCTTGGCGTTTATGACTTGAAGGAGTGTGCCACGGACAGATTTAGCCCTTGCCAGAGTTTGCTTGACGTGGAAGGACAGTTTTAATTTAGAATAAAGCGTGATTCTAAGATATATGGCATGACGAGTTCATGCAATGGAGAATTAGTTAGTTGAACTTTTTGTAGTCTAATTATTGCAGAGAATTGGACGGCTTGCGTTTTATCTGTGTTTACTGCAATTCTCTACTTCCTGAGCCATGGTTGCAGCCTATTCAACTGTTGTTGATTGACTGACGAACAATATTCTAATTTAAGAGATCTGTAGTAAAACATAGCGTCATAGGCAAATAGTTGCAGTGATACTTTGGGGATGACTGGAATATCGTTAGAGTAACACACAACACTAACACACCCAAACTCATGGTTAATATACAGTACAAATGTTTGTGGCCACATTATTAAAACCGTTCTTGTCTAGCTGCAGGTGGGATAATCTATGCAATTGAGTTACTCCTACTTAATCAAATTGCGAGCATGGTTAACGCGATCTTACATTCCTGGGAACTTTTATAGCGGCAATCTTAAGGTTGTTGATTATGATTAAACTCAACTCAAACTGTTCTGACTACACAATCTTGAAATAGTTGATAAAATGAGTCAAACAAAAATATAATTTATAAAAAATGTCTTGGTATTTTCATTAACAACATATAATTTACTATAGTTTAGCATGCATGTTTATGTGATATCTCTGTATAACTGTTCTAATTATATTAATTACAAATTATTTTATTAAGTGTTTCGTAAACAATTTTAACACGTTTAAAAATAAACAGTTATTTTTAAAGGCATATGTACAGTGGAATGTGGGTCTGTATCGAGAAAACCGTCTGTCCTGCAGCTGTAAACCACTATACCTCTGTCGCAGTTTGACATAAGTCGACAAATTATAATCTAAACAAATTCTTACAGATACTCAATACACTCCATATTTTTTGCCCTAAACCTTTGTGAGACTAAGGGAGTACTTGTGTACGGCCTTTCTACTCCGAAAAAAAAACAAGGGAATTTTAACTTTAACCTTTATCGTATCTTCTTAGTAAAAAAAATCACTTGTACCGTTAAATAATCACTTACCATTAAATTTTAGAGTTTGCTAAGAAAATAAAAATAAAAATGTTCTGCTCCTTTTGTGGCTAGCGTATGTAACGAAGTGTGACTGGACAATCGAGCATGATGCTTCAATTCATTTCTCAGCTAAAGAATATGCATTAATTATTATTACTACTATAATATATAGTAGTATTATATTATATGGTAGAACGTGACAGGTCAATATGACTGTCGTGTTATGGGACAGAAAGTGTGACGCTGTATTCCCATTTACATTTTCCATACCTGGTTTGCATAAAGAAGTTTACACTTCAATAATGTTTATTACACTAAAACTATCACTTCACACAATTTCTTTTAAGAAGATACTTGTTTGCAAGTATTACTACTTCCAACTAAGTAACTTAAAAAAAAATTTAAAACCTTCAAAAATATTTTAAACTATATTATATTAATTAATTGTGGTTATATCGAGCTGAAATAATGTAAAAACATTTTTTTAGTATATATATGAAGATGGACGTTTTGTCAGTATAATATATTCAAATATAAATAATTTTTAAA
Source organism: Philaenus spumarius (assembly GCA_018207615.1). NCBI lineage: Eukaryota > Metazoa > Arthropoda > Insecta > Hemiptera > Aphrophoridae > Philaenus > Philaenus spumarius. The sequence goes on from JAGFPH010000527.1 coordinate 518,112, forward strand.
ATAAAATACAACTTGTTTTTATTAATTTTAATTTTTGACGTAAATAAATATCTTGTTTTCTTTCAAAGCTAAATCTACTGCGCATTATTTGCACACACTAGATAATGATTACGGTATTTATAATTCAGTTTTGGCTTTGCTAAATAAAAAAACTATATAAGATTTTAAACTAATAATCAGCTTCAAATTAGTGAAGAAATCTTTCTTGTTGCTTTTGCTTAAATTTTAAAATGTATAAGAGATCATCATTTAAGCATCATGAGCATCAACATGATCCTAAAACCTCAGATCCAAAAATATACAAAGTCACGGTCACAAACTCACAGTCTACCAATACAAATACAATTATTCCAACTCTAGTAATTTGTACAAAATATAAAAATATATAAATGTCTTCCTGTGTGTACATTGGTTATAAGCACAAAGATAACCTCTAACATATGAAATAAGAAAAGCGCAGCTACACATGATACACGTAATAATTATTTTGATTTCGGCTTTTATTGAACTGTGCATCTTGTTTAATTTTTAAGATACCTATTAAAGTATAACACATGAATGTGAAAATGTATAGTAAATATCAATTTAATTGTTTTATGTAATAGACATGGGAAAGCAAATGGTAATAGACATTTTTATAAAGCTAGCCTGCTCCCTGGGGCTGAGAGGAGAAATCATACTACAATCTATGAAACAACTAAGCAAACTATTTGCAGTTTAAAGTTAGGATTTTGATTTCACTTCCAGGCAAGTAATTAATTCTAATTTATAAAAAAAAAAACCTGTCAGGTGGTTTAATTCTTATATTGTTATTAATTGTATTGACTCATCCCATTGCTTTTAATTTAAAAAAGAGACGCTGAAGGGAGATTACGTAACTCTGAATTTAAAAGAAGAGATAATTAATTAGTTTCGCTTTTTATATTCTAAAACGTTTAGTTGGATGGTTACGATATTTAAATGCTTTTCATTTATTTTCAAAGGGTGTATTTAAACTTCCAAGCCTCTGTTAGATTTCATTTGACAAACTGATATTCGGAAATAAATTAGAAAATTCTTGTTTTCATTAAACCTTACCTGTGTGCTATTGCTTTTTTAATTACTCTAGCTCCAATCAAATATTTGTAAGACAATATTTTCAAATATCAATCGCCATAAGGTTATTGAATATTTAGTAAAGAATATGATTTTTTTAAATATTAATTATATGACTACAATTAATTCTAGAAGATATTTATTGAAAAACTATTCTATGTAAAAGTGAAAAGTTTAGTAGGTTTATGTATTTATCAGCAGAATTAAATATTATTAATTCACCATTATAACCTGGGCTACAATAATAGCTACTCTTACCGGTGTTTGAGATGATCAATGCTTCTTCTGTTCCTTGTCCGCAATACGTGTTTTCTCCAAATTATAAAATTGATAATGTCAACGTTTCAACTGTTTCGTATTGTGTTTAATCTCCCATTTGATCGAAACATAAGCTCGTTTGACCAAAAAGTCAATGAAATGGAATCATGCAGACTTCCCCTCCAAGCAAATTTAAAGTGACTATATAAGTAATTAAAATTAGGACATCAGTTTCTTAAGTGCTTAATTTGGTCGATTTAATACAATATGGCAGCACTATAACAGGAAGTAACACCTTTTCAACAAACTGTCACATGTTGCCAAAAAGAAACTCCGAAGAAACTCATCAATATGTTCTTGATACAAGTAACAAGTTGATAGTTGCATTTATATATATATATATATATATATATATATATATATATATATATAGGAGTAGAGTCTCAGACTTCTATCTTGTTACTCTCCAATTATTTTATCCAAAACCCTCTTTATTTATGTATTTCAGTAAAAAGAAACTTCTGTAGTTGTTTTCTTCAGGCAAAGTAGTAACATGCGCTACAAATTATGTTCTAAAAGACTTGGATTAGAAACACGAGGCTTCTCGTTTGTTTAACTTGTCTAAACATCTAGGATGGTTGGAATAGGATACATGCTAATAAAAGTATGTTTCTCTCAAAATATGTAATGCAATTTAAAAAGCAAATAAAATACATGTTTCTAAAAGTAAACAAAATAAAAATATTAGTTTTAAACCTCGAAATTTAAACTTCATAATTTGTGTTTTTTTTTTGTAATTCAGCTGATAATCCGCATAGTTAAAGTTGGAATTGGTTTTTGTTTAATTATTATTAATTGCTCTTAGTTTTCAGTTTGTTATAATAAAAACTTTAATTATCGATTAAAGGATTAATTTTAATGGTAGTCTAATAGCAGATATTAACTATCACAATCTTTGTTGATTGTAGCAAGGAATAATTATGGAATGTACATCACATACTTGTTAGTGTCATTAATAGATGCAACACTTATATAAAATTACAGTTGAAATAATTGTTCTTTCATTACTTACTCATATTATATAGAATTACCAAAAGATATGTATTTGATTTGTTTAATCTGAGTCACGTCTTAAACAACTCTAACACAATAGCCTATGTTACATTCCTGAGAACATTATTTATTTCAACCATCTAGAAGCTTGTTAACAGTAGAATTTACAATCCTAATATATTGTCTACGTCATGTAAGGCAGAATCTGTTTGTCGCTGTATTTTAAACCTCTTTATCAATTTGCTTTACTGACTTATAATTTTTATGGACATATATAATGTGTAAATAATGTGTAATGTGTATAATGTTAAAAACTCTATTACAGACGTCAGTCTTTCTACTTTCGATGATAAAAGACAATTGTTTTGAAATAAACTCAAATTTTGTATGGTAAAAATAATGTTCTTCATATTTTAGAGCCTAACTCAAAAATGAACTGTTCACGATTATTGAGTGCTCTGTAAACACGCTTCCCTCGTTTCATTCTACAAAATAAATACATTTAAAACCTTTATTTATCAATGGGTGTACTACAGTAAATATTGTGTTTGAAACACAAATATTTTACTCATTTTATTAATTATTTTCATAACTGACAATAAATTTACTATAAACATTATATTTTAGAAAATCACTAATATTATCAGAAAAAATAATAAATAAATTAAACTTACTCCGGATATCATTTTCCTCGAACATTGCTTTCAGTTATATATCCCTCTTAGCACAAATAAATATACATAATTTAAATTTGAATGTATTAACAAAATAAATTTGCAATAAGTCACAGTAATAAATACAAGTTAATTCATGAAAATATGTAACTACCTTAGAAGATCGTTCTACTTGTAAAAAATAAAATGATATATAAGTATAGGTTTAAAAATGATTGGTATGCTATATTAGTCCGCCATTTAGTTGTACTCCCTAAAAGAATTTGAACTATAGTTCAAACACTAGCGCCAAATTTTGTATGTGCATTATTTATGTTAAGTGCACCAAAGATTTATTATTTTCAAAAAGGTAGCAGTTTAAAATGTTGAATATTAAACATATCGAACCATTTTAGTTACACGAATGTTCAAAATATTCAAAATATTTATGATATTTTGTAGTTGAAAAGCTATATGTTTTTCTCATTAACAGCAAGACTCAAGAATACCACTGATTTTGGTTCATTTCTGGAAAACTTATTGTAATATTTTAAAGAAAAATGATCATATTTTAATGTTATAGTTAAAGCTGGTGATATGAGTTTTGGTTATGAAAAATAATCAGTTATTTTGGATAAATAAAATCATGTTTTTTAAATCTATAACCGATTAAAATAAATCGTGTTTCATAAATTATCCACTGAGTTATATGATTTTACAAATTTCAAACAGATAGTATTTAGAAAATATCCAAACTAATCTTTTTATTTTCAGTAAATTTGTGTTACATAACATTTATACAGGATGTGTAAAATGTATATTTTATGTCCTTTTTATTTTTAAAGTTATATTTCCATTTTAGATTAGATAAATATCTTGAAGATAAATGAATCTAATAACATTGTTTTTCCTATCCTGAATTTATTAATTATATATAATTGCTAACAATTTACATTACTATTAAAAATGTGTAACATCATATGATATAAAGTTATTATTTAATAAATAATAACAGTTTGATTCATACAATTAAATATTTTGTAATTGCTTATGTATATAGACTTAAACACATACACCACATTTATTGAATGTCTAAAATAGCATCAAAGACGCAATATTATAGTTTGTTTCTGATGCCATTGATTATCAGGTATATACTTAGATATAAGTTCAATACACTTATTGGAAAAAGTGTAAAACGAATTTTTAAATTTACGTTAAGCTTCAGAAGTTTCGCGACTGATGACAAGAAGATGGATTAGACAATGAGAATATTAGAAAGAAATACTTAACGACGAGGAACAATACAGCGATCCATAAAAAGTTTTAAGACTACCTTCATTATTATACAAATCACCATATTCAGATAACTACCTCCATTTATAAAAAATGAGTAATATTTTGTAATATCAGAATAGTAAATTTAGTATGTACTCTGTAAACGCTCAAGAAAAACTTGGACACATTTACAAAAGTGCTATTTTACAATTTACAAACATTTTATCGCTTTAACCAATTTTATTGAACGTTTTATAGGACTATATTATATATTTTCGGCTGGCTGTATGATGTATGTATATAATTATATTTGTAGGTCAATAAATTTTCGGGATATGATTTCATGAATTCCCATAATCAATTATTATTTGTTTTTACAATATAAACTGTTGCAGTGGTACATTTCGGTGCTAAAATCTCCCACGTGTTTAAGCATTGTAGTTTAAAATGAAACAAAATATCGGTTTTCCACTTTACAAAGATATATCTTTTCCGTTTAACATTGTTTATTATCGATTTATTTGAACTATTTCATTAATACAAACAGACTAACCTATACAATGTATCACGCAACGTGCAACAATGTACACACGTGCCAACATTAACGTGTTTTTTGTACATTAAATATTATATTTTTTGATTTGTTTGTTTATTCCTAAATGTATAGTTACATTTGTACAATTAATGATAACTTTAATAAAGGATGAATGTATAGTACGAACTCATTATTTTGTTAAAAATAAAAGATGATACAAAAATGCAAGCGTGAAACCTACTTAGTAACAAAACTTATTTTACAAGTTGAAAAATTGGTCACACAATTTAATTCTGGAATCGTGGTTGCAACTTATTTTTTTCAATAGGAATGTGTTCGTACGATACACGATTTTAAAGTACAATTAATTTATAGATAATAAAGTTTCGGTAAAAAATACTCTTCGATATTGCGAAACACATTGATTCGAAACTCTTAGCTTGTTTATACTTTTCGTTCGCACATATACTAACACACATAATATATTAAAGTATATACTTACAAAAGCATGTATATGCATTAATTTACGGTTATTTAATATTCAGTAGTCACATGAGTGTACAGTAGATAGTCATAAAAATCTTTATTTTATATTTTAGATGCGATCAGTCTTCAATAAATTATGTAGTTTATATACCATGGAAGCATCGTGTATATAAATGGGAAATTTGTGACGAAATGATATTATCCAAATATTATTACGACAGCATGTGTTGTTAACACTTCAAGAACAATTAATTAATATTTCTAGTTTAATAAAACATCTTCAAAGTTTAAACATATTTTTCGATTACTTATTTATCTTATCGGGCAAAGCGAATGAGAGCAGTCTCCAAGTTGTAAACACTTAAACAAAATGTTCTACGTGACTTGATCATGCG
>JAGFPH010000528.1:14127-50875 GCA_018207615.1 Philaenus spumarius
GAATATAACCAATATATATCTTTTACACACCCTATCAATTCGTAACAATACGCCTCCTCTGAAAAATGTCGTCCTCGACATTTGTCCTACATTTCCTTCGGAGGTTATTTTCCTAAAAAACATTTAAAACACATACATACATCCACTATACAGATTTACAACATTATAACAAAATTTACAGAACAAACAACATATAAAACGTCCAATGTTTGGGGAAATAAAAAGTTCTGGGGAAAAAGAACGTTCAGGGAAATCTGGGGTGTGGGAAAAGGATTCCGGTGCACTCTCCAGATAGCGACTCGCTATCCGCTGTCTAGGCATAAAACATATTCTGAGATCTCGCAGCCACCGAAAGCTCCCTCTACACAGTGCCTGCTGTCCGCTGCCACGCCCGCAACATCCAAGGTAGAGGTTCCTGAAGAATGGTCCTAGCAGATCCGCTCGCAGTTCTGTGGCCGCCGCTGCTGCTGCATTTTTCCTGTGGCTCTCCTCATATCTGGTATGGCAGCTGCCACAATCACATCATGGATTGCAAGTATTCCCGTAGCCACGCTAACTCCCTTCAAAAAACTCAAAAGTTATAATTAATGGTGGTATCTCTTAACTCCCAATCATTGTCCAAATCTCCTACAGTCCAGAAATCAGAGTAAACTTCCTACTTAAGCCATTTAATATACCACATTGAGGAAATCATCCCTTATATACAAAACCAAGTCCCCCCCAAACAACATAGCTCTGAATTTTACCGAAACCTTTGTGCACTCTGTCTTACAATCTATTATAACCCATTACACACATAATATACACAATATAACATAATACATATAATTCATAAAAACTTAGCAACATAACTTATGACCAAAATATAAAAACGCAGACTATCATCAAAGAACCAAGAAAACCACACATCCAACGTCGCTCACCGGGTAGCTACATATTTCTTTAATCTGGCCACATGCCCATTCTCTGGCTTCAATCGCCCATGCTTGTACATAGCAACCCTGTAATTTTTCCGCAAGACCTTACATGGCCCCGAATAGTTCCACACCAATTTGTCATGCCTCTTCGGCTCCCGAACAAACACCTGCTTACCTACACAGTATTCTACCCCTGTATATCTGTTGTCATTCCGCTTATACCGCTCGACCCGCGTTTGCGCCATAATCCGAGATAAATCCTTTCGTGCCTTGGGAATCATATTCCGTGCTGCTACTGGTTTAGTAAAATTCCTTAAACCGTAATTATTAATGGGTAGTGCGTGACTTTCATTGAGTAATCGTCTACGCACGTTCAAGGTCATTAAACCATGCCGCCGAATTATTGACTTACGTTCGCTAGGATTATCTGTTCCGCTTGGCAATGACTTCAATTCAAGGTCGCTGACACAGCTATCGCGCATTGAATGGACTACGTTTCCGCGTACGTTATTGTTTTGCTGACGGCAGTGCATTCGCTTTCTCACAAAATTCACATGTTTTTGTTGTTCCCGACGCTGTGTGACCTTCCATTGCAACTCTACATTATCCTTTTTACTAGCGTTTATCATAAACAAACCTTGTCTCCGAGGCTCCTCTGGTTCAGCGGAATACCTTCGCTGCATCCTCGGCCCTTGTAGCTCTTCCTGAAATCGACGTCTACAGTCCCTAGCAACGTGCCCTATTTTATCGCATATGCAACATGTGCGTTGCTGCGCTGGATACCGGTACCGTTGCGTGTAGAATGCGCGTCCGTCCATTTCCGATCGCCCTTTGTAGTTTCCTGGCTCCGGCCTCCGATTGTAGCTGTAAAAGTTTCCCCTACGACGCGATGCATGTCTTCGAATTTTGCCCCTGCACTCTTTCGAAAAGTGCCCTGGCTTGCCACACTCCCAACATGTATAACTCTGCGTCGTATACTGGTCACGCTGTGTATTTTCATACCGCCCTCCGGTCTCATAATATCCATGGAATGCCTTCCCATCAGGCGCCCTATGGTTGCCGTAAGATCTCTCCCTACATGGCGACCTGTCGTCCTGGAACCGCACCTGGCTCTCCCTATTATCTTGCATTATACCATTGTATTGTGTCTCATACGTTCCCCTCTCGCGACGTGCCGACACCTGCATATGGTCTAACATAGCCATAACTGTGTCTATCCTTTCTCCCAGTTCAGCCACCTGCTTATCCGCAGTATCGTCGGACGAATGACACCCTAATCGATTCCGCATTAAATAAGCTGCCTTCTCGTATGACCTAATGTTGTCCCTCAGCTTTTTCATCGAAGAATTGTCCAACATTGCTATTTGCTGTAGCAATGCTGGGTTGAGCCCCTTCAAAATATATGCACACAACTCTTGTTCCGGCATGTCCGCATCTATCCGTGCGCATAAAAATTCTACGTCTGCCCAATACTGTACGACAGATTCATCTTGAAATTGTACCCGATTATGAAGCTTCATTAATAACATCTCCTTTTCCTGCGTGGGTGTAAATGTATTTATAAACAGTCCCTTTAACTCCGCCCATGTGAAAACATTGTGCTTACGCTCAAAATTATCGTAAACCGTTAAAGCAACACCCTCTAAATACATGGGAAAATATAGTAATTTTCTGTCATCTGGCCAACCATTAGCTAACGATGCACGCTCAAACCTTGTCACGTAACTTAAAACATCGTCCCCAGAAGTACCCTGGAATTTACCCGGATCAAAGAAAGGTACTCGCTCTGCCATTTTTGGTTGTATAAACAAACTAGCCGTACAACCTACGCCTTTTATTGCCACTAATTTAGATCGTAAATTAGAACGTATGCATTCTAAATCTGCTTCCTCAGATGCACGAAAACCTAAATCTGTCCAAATGGTATCTGCTCTATTTTTGTTCCGAGCCATTATTTCAGCTAAAGTTAAAACAATTCAATCTGCAGAAACCACCGGAGTTTATTTCCTGACGTAAGCAAGACAACGCAAGGCCTACACGCTGTGGTATTTAAACACTGTAACACTTAACACATAAATGCTACGCTCGCAAATTCCTGAGCTCGGTACGCATCGAAAACAAACATAGAAACATATTATAATTCAGTATCTACTGTATCCACACTTCCAGTTACTCAATCCGCCGAAAGTGCAAAATACAGCTATTGGTACCAAATAAAGTATGTTGACCCGTGAAGACTTATTGTTCGAGGAAAGAAGAAGCAAATCGCTGACAAGAAATTAATATCGTTTCAACAATAAAATTAACCCGTAGTCCTACACTTCGCAGTAAAATATATAACTCGACAAGACCGTATCATTTACAATATAACATATTACATATTTGAAACATTTAATCGAAATAATCTCACATAAATATCAATTTATAAATATACACATATCATATCACATACATATAGAATACATCAATCACTTTATTATGAAAGTGCCAAATATACCGTAAGTTAATCACGTCACAATACCATTTGTATTGCCGCTCAAAGTCAAAAATAATACAATCTATAAAAGACCCAACTCTACAGCCAATTCAAAAACAAACAAAAACAAAAATTCCCAAAAATCTACCAAAACTTCCCCAAATCAAAATTTAGTTTTTTTAAAAAAATCAAAAAAATCAAAAACTACCTTTAAACAGTTAAAATTTTTACCATGAAAAATCAATTACTCTTGAAATAAGTACGGTACTTTGAATTATTTTTTTATCTAACCAGCATCGATCTTATCTCAAGCATAAAACAAAAAGCATTTGGCACTAACACATTTCAACAAAACAACAATACTTATATCTACTAAAATCCAAAATCATATATATCATAGGCAAAACAAAAATACAAAAGGAACTCGTCTGATCTTCAATTCATCCAAAAAAAACGCTCCCCAAATTATGTTTAAAATTTAATAATCGTTTGGTCATATAGTTGTTACCTCACAAAAATGCTATATTTCTTTGAAAATATCCTCATAAATGCAACCAGTCCAAATGACATAAACATTTATTTACTACAAATAACAAATACTCAATCACAAAAATCTATCAACCAATCAACGTAATCTGTAAAACGTAAAATGAAAAACCACTGTACTATCTATACAAAAAAAGAAAATTTAACTTAATCACCTAAACAAATCGCTCTCTTTCCTTCTAAACAGAAACTTAATTCAACTTTCAAAAACTTTTCTCTTTTTACTAAAACTTCTGAAAAATATTTTTGGTAAAGACCAAAACCCACGGCCTTGCACTACTTGATAGGTTTAGATTTCTTGTTCCCTTAACACCCGGGTTCAAACTCTACTTTACTAGGTATATTAACAACAAAGGTACAGATCAATAACAATAATGCATCAGCGGTTCAGTGGAAATACTTATTTTAACATTAATTTATTTGTACGCCTTTACAATTATAGATAACACACAATTTCTCACATTAGCTACACTTATGCTACATACATCTCTTATACTAGGTATTGACCCTCATAAGACAGACTGGATTACGGTATTGGCAACTAAAGCGTGTTACTTTTATCTGAATGATCCCAAAACTCTGAATAATACGTGACTCTAACTATAGACTGAAATACTTTGGTTTGCTCACTTAGTTTGATGTCTCCACAGGTATCTCGATGGTCCAAATCTCGAGCTGAATTCCAAGTCCCGATTTCCTGGCCGCACTTTGCCCGACGAACCGGCCCAACTTTTTCCGGCCACACGCGATAATAACAGACTGGCCTAGCTACCGGCCCAACACCTTAACAGACTGGCCTCGAATCTAGATTAGGGTTATGCTTATATAACCCATCTAACTTCCGTGTTGACAAACTACACTGTTCTTCCGTGCATCACAAAAACACTTCCGCCAAGCTCATCCTTCCTTGTTATACTTCCTTGTTTACCTCCATCTGTCTTACGCAAAGTAATATCTTTACACTAAACATACTAACTCTAATACTGAATATAACCAATATATATCTTTTACACACCCTATCAATTCGTAACATCTGCAAAAATATTAGGCTACTGTAGGGTCGAGTAGTAAACTTACACCGAAACAACTTATAACTCCTAATGACCTAAAATACAGAATACTTATATTGCCACCACATATTGCAATATAGAGGCTTTAGAGGTAAGCACAGTGGCGTTTCAAGAGTAAAATGTCACTCGTGCAAGATAGTCACTTGGCGCCCCCTCCCCCAATTATATATTGATTACTTAGGAGGGTTGTCTGACCGAAAGGTCTGTAATCGTTCCAGGAAATAGATTTTGCAGCTTGGTGTCTAAACTAAAGTTTTGAGCTCTATTAACCCTCCAAGCGCTTAAGTCGCATTTGCGATCATTATAAATCAGTCTGTAGTGATAAAGTCGCATTTGTGACTTGTCTACAGAGGTTTTCTAGAACGGGCCTCAAGTCATCATTTTTCATTCAATCTGAGAGTTTCTTACATGGTTTTGTCAGAAATTGATAACTACAGTAGGCTATAGTATACTATTTAAAATCAATACTTTAAAAATGTAATTTTGGTAGAATTGTAAAGTCAGCTGTTTTAGTGCACACTGCATACATTTATATCTGTGCTAGACGTTTTTGTTTCTTGTAATGAACCACAATAATTTGTTTGGAAGACAAATTAGAGTTTTACAGTTTTACATTTTTTGTTCAGCATGAAATTGTGCAAGTTTTGTGTATCTTGGAATTTATGCAGTGACATTTTGAAATTATTTTTAGTGGGTGGATATCTGAAAATTAAATTTTTTATTTTTAACTTGTGCAAAACAAACAGCTGTGAAAATCTAGTATTAAAAGTACAACAATAATTATATTAAGATTAAATACAAAATTCATGCTTTTCTGATTATAATGATATAGGCCTATAATAAGTCTATTTTTACTTTTAGTAAGAATTTTATACATATTTTTTTAAATATACATGCACGCAGCCTTAAAAATGCCTAGCACTGAAGAGTATTATGGTCAGCTCTTGGGGGGTTAAAGGTTTGATGACGTGCAGTATGGAAAGTGTAGTTTGTTGTAAACATGGCTTGACAGATTGCTTTTATACAAGTATTGGTATCAAGTCCACTGTTGTTTTTATTATTTATAATTGATATTGAAGAACAGGTAGATGAAGGTGGAGTCCATGTTAGTTCTACTAGAATGTAAGTTTTAGCCTAAGCAGACGATATTGTTATTCTTGCCTCGGAGCCATATAGTTTACAACGTGAAACATTCTGTGGCTTTGAATTTAATATTTTTAAAAGGTCTCATGGATCAAAGGTTTAAATTTATGAAGGCATGCGAGATCAATTTAAAAACGCACGCCACTTACCAAGATGAACCTCAAGAAATTGGCCCTTCAAAATGCACCTTTCCACTTGACATTCTTCATTCATAAATTACTAAATAAAAAGAAGGTTACAACAAGGACAAACAAATTTGAGACCCAAATAATTTTTGTTTCACCCTGACTTTAAGGGCAAAGTGGCAATTTAAGAGTACGGTATGTGAGCGGGTGTAAGCAAATAAAACTGTCATGTAGACTATATAAAAAAAAGCGTAAGTAGCACTACTGCATTACTATAGCCGAATTTTCTTATACTGGAATAACTAATATTAAATACTGGGAGTTTCCTATGAATTTTGTTCCTTGTTATGTCTGGGAACTGTATTACCTAAAATACCTTTGCACATGATTATAGTAAATTTTATTTTATTTTGAATCATATAATTCACAAATTGTACTTGAGTGGTAGAAATTGTGCAATTATCTTACATGGATAGTGAAAAAAATCATTTATCGGGAGTTTCCTATAAATTTTCTTCCTTGTTCCAGGAACTGCACCTAAAGTACCTTTGCACAGGATAGTAGTAAATTTAATTGCCTTTTGAATGTGATATAACTCACAAATTGTACTCAGGCTTATATACATCTCAAATCCCTGCCCAAAAAGATTAAACGTATAACTCCGCCATTTTGAATCAGATCGAAAAACAAAAAAAAGTGTATCTCTGAAGAATCCTACTAGACCCTTTCACAAAAAAATCAACAATTTTGAAGCGTATTTAGGCTACTACCACTTATCAATCCGGGACTAAAACATATATAGCCTACAGTCGACTCACTCTAATCCGGACACTTTGGGACCGGACCCTCGTCCGGATAAAAATACTTCCGGACCATCCGGTACATTTTTACACATGTATAATATCGTATCTACAATTAATAATCAACTTTTAAGATGTTTGTTAAGCTTACTTACCCAAATATTACAGTTTTTCTGCAACCCAGCAGTTTCTTGATGTTGATATAAACAAACGTGACACTAGACGACAGGAATAAGCATAAACTTTTAACGCACGACAAATTAAAACTTTACAAATTTATTTTATGAAACAATGAAACATATAGTTTAGATTCAAAAAAAATTTCAAAATGAATAAGTGAGCCTAAGCATGATGAAAAACTAAATTTATAATATTAAAAGAAATCTGTTACTTTTAGTAACTTTGAAATTCTGCTTTTTTAGTTCAACTGTTTCTTTAAATGCATAATCACGTCATTTCCTCATAAAAATAACGTCAACACGTGATGCGACTGCCTGTTGCTCGACATAGGTAGTTGCCACTTCCAGTGCTGCCCTCCCCTCAGCATGAGTCAAAATTCCCATGCTGTTTTCCACTCCATTATCACCTTTGTCGTCATCCTCTTTTTCTTTTGAATCCTCTTGATGAAGGACTACTTCGAGGATTTCGTCATCATTCTGCTCATGAAATCTATTCCACAACGTCATCCCCATCAATACAATTAGCAGAATCAGGCAGTCGTTTTAAATCCTTTAAAATTGACTGGTTATCATCAGGTTCAGTTGCATGAATATTAAGTCTCTTGCATTTCGGTTGTCTTCTTTGCTCTTCTAAACGGGTTTTTCGACATTTGCCCACAATTTTCTCCAAGACTTAATAAACGTAGATGATGGGATTTCATCATCATATTTAGCAGCGATAATTTACGTCCTTAATGTTAATCGTCTTGAGCGCCCGGACAAGACCTGCAGTGTCATCACCATCCATTTTATCCAAAATTTCTGAGAGAAGCTTCCTTCGGTTTTCCTCTTGAAACATTCAATGGCACCTTGGTCAATGGGCTGTGAGATATTTGTGACATTAGATGCCACACAAAAAAGCTTGAAGTCACTGTGACCTTCACATTTGAAATGAATGCGTAGGTGCATTATCAAGCACGAGAACTGCTTTAACTGGCAATTTTAAAGATGTCAAATGTTCTTTTACACTTGGAACGAATTGGGCACGAAACCTTAAAAAAATAAGACTCCAACTAGGCAAACTTTTGGGATCTGTAATACACTGGAAGGGAAGACATGTTTAAGTTTTTAAATGCTCTGGGTTTGCCCGACTTCCCAATCATAAATAGAGGCATCTTGTGTGTCCCGGTTGCGGGTGAGAATAAAGCGACAGTAATCCTTTCTTTATTGACTTTAAAGCCCGATGCAGACTTTTCTTGAGGAGTGGCAAACGTTTTCTTAGGCAAAAGTTTATAAGTAAGCCCCATCTCATCGATATTGCACACTTGTTCTGGGCTTATGTTTCACGATCAATGATAAACTGCAATTTTTCTGAAAAACCATTAGCTGCCGATTGGTCTGCTGAGAGCTTCTCCCCACACACGTCAAGGGAGTGTACTCCATGGCGTTTTGTCCATCTTGTTAGCCACTTATTGCTTGCCAAGAAGTTTCCCTTTTCCCCAAGTTTCGAATAAAGTAGGCCTATAATAGCTTTTTCTTTAAAAATCGGCCCATTTATAGGAGTCCCTCTTCTACGTTCCTGCATAGACCACACCCATAAAACGCGTCATCAACAAGTTCGTGATGTGGTTTTTTCAAGGTAGATCGAGTAGAAAGGACTGATTCTGTTTCAATTTGCATACAAAAAGCCTCGATCGATTTTCTGTTTCGCCACCAGTCATAAACTGTACTTTTCCTTACATTAAACTCCCTACAAATACTTTGCACTGATTCACCCTTATCTAAATGTTGTAAAATCTTAAGATGTCTTGCATTTTTACAGTAGTATGCTTTCGTTTTTCACTAATTTTCGAGAACATTTTTGCGAAACTAAATTATCAGAGTTAACTACTGTACAGCACAAATAGAATTAGGCTACACATAACAAATAAACTCACTGATGAAAATAGAACTCGGATTTAAAATTACTAAAAACACAATGAGTAGAATTTGTAAATTCAGTTATAAACATCCGAAATGAACGCAATCATAAACTGAACTGATGTTATTTATTTAAATTTAGACTGGAAGTAAACAGAAATGTGCATTCCTGTCGATTTCTGCCGTGAGAAACACAGAAATCCCAAGAAGTAGTCCGAACCACCCGAGTCCGGACTAGAGAGAGTCAACTGTGTATATATTTAAATTAATGAATTTTGGGTATCGTCTCCAAATGGTCTGAAATGTATAGAAACAAAGTCCTTGCCTCCTCCGACCAACCGTTTTCAAGTTGGGTCTAGCTTTTATTTTCTTCAAAAATTCTGCTTTAAAAAGGTGTGAACATTTAGTAATTGAAAAAACATCAACATTTGTGTGATGATGAAAGAGAAAGAGGAAAAACCTTTGGTAGGAAAGAGCAAGCTAAATTTTTATTTGTGTCATTTCCAGAGATTAAATGACATTCCAGTGGCATTATTCAAATTCTCCGACAAAACCGCACAAAAATTCAAACAATAACCTTCAACATGGAAAATCATAGACACAGTTCTTTGGGACGGGAAAGACATTTTTTTTTTATAGACTTCTTATCAATGACAATAAATGCTCATAGGTATCATAAAACCTTATTATAACGTAGGCACATCATTTAAAACCGCTGGTGGGACTACTCTCAAGCAATGTCATTCTGCTTCACAACACGTTATGGCAAGAGGACAACAACAGAACTAGACAAGTTTACTGGACCATACACTCTCCAGTCGGATTTAGCCCCTCAGATTTTCATCTTTTTCTAAAACCTGAGGAATTTCTTGGTGGAAAGTTATTGGAAATGATGACGTGTTGAGAGAAAATATTACTGATCAGTTAAATGGTCAGGCGGCAGACTTCTTTGATGACAGTATTTAAAAACTGGCGTGAACGCTTAACAATATAATATATTAGGCTTAGGTTTAGATATTAACGGGGACTAAGTAGAAAAACAAAATAGTGTTCATATTTTAATTTGCTATAATAGTTACGTTCATAGATAAAGTTTTTCTTGTTCTATTACAATACGGTTTTTTCTTAAAAAATGGTACATTCGTAGTTATTTAAATTTTCAGTAACAAATACTTTATGTAAAAGTTGATACACAAAATGGCAACTCTCCTACTTTTTCCCAAAACTTATAAAAAACACTTGTAAGAAAATAGTATGTAGAAATATTCTATTAGTCAAAACTATCAATCCTATTTTAAAAAATATATATTTGATCATCTGAGGATAAAATGTACCTATTAGAAATAGAATCAAAGCTTTTAAGTTCAAAATAAAAACATGTATCCTAAAATTGTTTGATATAAAATTATATTTTATGTTCTTAGAATGGAGTAATATTCTGCCATGGCACATGAAGCAGGGGATGAACTGCAACTGTTTCAACTAATAAGAGTTGCATCTGCATCAAATTTATGTTTTACCACTTTTAGTGCTACACCAGGGTTTCAACTCATTGCCTTGATACTCCAGTAAGTAATATGTGTCTGAAAATAAAATTGCAAACATGAATGCTCAATTATAAAAGTTAGAAAGTAGTGACTATGGTCATTTACTATGAACCTTCTATTGTGTAAATATAAAGTTACCAAATTTGGAGTCAGGTAAAAACAGCCTTCTCATCTGTTATGTAAGTTCTCCTCTATTTTTTTGCAAAATTTTCCCGTTTTATTATGTTTTTATCAACAGTTTGGTTCAAAATATATTTCTTTATTAATTGAGCTTGTTTTAATAATAGAAGTTTTTGACTATTGTATGTTTTAGATTATTAATTCTACTATTTATTCTTTTTATGCTTAAATGCTATTAGGGGTAATGGTATTGCTTTGCAGCAAACCCTTGTTAGCCCAGTCAATAAAGGTTTTTTGTCGCAACTAATTAGGGGAAAGCTGAATTTTTTATATATGATAGACTCTTTATGAGACATGTACTTTCTCAAAAGTCCCCGCCTCTCCCTCTTGTGCTTCCCCCTCCACCCCTCCTTGAAGGGTACAAATGCTGAGTTTGACTAGATTGCTTACAAGTTCGTTAATACTCATCGTACCGAATTAATATTTTGTACATTTGTTCCTTACTACTTATTAAACATATTTTGTTCTTATAATTTTTTTATATTAAGGGAGCTATTAAACAACAAACACCAAAAAAATGGTTTCTTAAAACATTTAAATTTACTTTATTAGCTATATTTTTTAAATTATTTAAAATACACAAAAATGGTTCAAATAAAACTTGTAGTATGTATCTTTAGCTTTAATATGATATGCATAATTGCTTGTTTAAATTGATCGCTTGCCCTTGGGATGTCGTCAAAGATAGCGCTTGCACGCCGTTCCAGTGGTCCGACACAGGTTTTATAACCTCTTTGCATGGATATTATGTACAATGGATGTTGCAATATTATTTTAGTAAATGTGTGTGCTTATATACTGTTTGTATATTATAATGTATTATAAGTTTAGGTTTAGATTGTAAATATATTAGGTGAGTTTTTTTATTACATTTATATATATAATTTATTGGTTATCCCTTTAATTCAAATAATTTCAATAACAAATGTATAGAAAGTTTAATACTAACTTGTATTTTAGCTATTTATAGTTTTGTTTTTTCTTAGTATGCTTTTTCAAAAAAAAAACACCTTGAATAAGTGAACACACATATTTTATTTCGAATACCAGTATTGGTTCGGGGGGCTAACCCTACTCTATTGAATAAAATAAATAGGACTTTCCAATATCCACCACCTATGGAACCGCCGTTTCCGGATTGGCTTAAACCGGCAGCTGACATATTTCCATGTGCAAAAGAAAAGGATTACAAAATATATGATACATGACAGCATCAAGGACCTCCCATAGTTAAAATATAGTTAATAAAGTAAATTTATATGGTTTGAGAAACTATTTTTTTGGTGTTTGTTGTTTAATAGCTCCCTTAATATTAACTTTAACAAACAATGTATAAGAATTAAATATGTTTAATATGTAGTAAGGAACAAATGTACAAAATATCAATTCACTACGCTGAGTATTAACGAACTTGTAAGCAATCTAGTGAAACTGTGCATTTGTGCGCTTCAGGGGGGGGGGGGGGGGGGGGGGAAGCACAAGAGGGAGAATCGGGGACTTTTGAGAAAATACATGTCTCATAATATAAAAAATTCAGCTTTCCCATAATTAGTTGAGACAAATGGTGATTTTCGGCCTTTATTGACTGGACTATGTAGTTTAAGTCTATATACTTTACTTTAATTTATAATAGCCTACTAGTCTGATTTTTTAAATAAAATTCTAATTTGTCGTGCACAATTCTGTATAAATGTGTATTTGGTAAGCTATTATATATTCTTACGTAAATATCATTGGTAAAAGTAAGTTACAGTACAAAATAATTTCACATCATAATAAATAAAAAGTCTAGACTGCTTGCACTTCAACAAAAGTAAATTTTTTAAACCATAACCATAATATTTGCATAAACTAACTGCTGTTTAAAATTTTCAGGTGTGGCGATGTTTTATTATATTCTCCTCCTACTTCAGGGTCACAAGGTGCAGTGCGATATATTCCTTGGTTTGAAGGGTCCAAGAAAAAAATTCAAGCTGCTACTTTTGATCCTATGTTTGGATCATGGCTTCTTGTTGCATGTTAGTAAAATATATTTTGTAGATGCGAGAATGAGAGTACAATTGCTTTCCAATATTATATCTAAATTTTATAGCGAAAACTAAATCTTTATAGGAAAAGGGGGGTTATGTTCTTGACATAAGTTATAGAAAATTTAAAAACATTATGTACTAATATCTATAATTAATTAATTTACATAAGATATAGGCAGTCGTTGTTATGCGCTGTCCGGCTTTAGGCAATTTAGCTTTTACGGGGTAAAGAAAGTCCTTTAAAGGTTTAGTATTTGAGCTGAGTTGTTTAGAGTGTAGACTATAGTTGATCATTTTATAAGTTATTGGAGCGTTGTTTGTCATCTCACTCTCCCCTCAAGGTCACTGCTCTTATATTGGTACCTTTACCCATCCCCACTTGCTCGTTCATTGTCTGGGTTTGTCTATTTTTAGAACTTAATCATGTCAAGGCATCAAACTATCGTTCGCTGTCAGTAGCGAAAATATTTGTTACAACTGTTAGGAGTGATAAAACGACTGTTACGAGGTGTGTTGTAGGGAAATTCCACCTTGTATGTTTTGTTGTATTTGCGAGTGTTTCGCCGATGTGGTATTTATACAATGTTAATAAATTTGTACAATAATAATTACAGTGCTACACTATGATAATTTACAAATTTTGCCTGTACTTTATTGCTATTTATACAGTATTTTTTATTTTTTAACAACCGCGAATAATCAAAGCCGCGAATACCAAGTCAGCGAATGTCGAGGGATTACTGTATTTAGTTTATGGATGTATCCCAGTTATGTTTCAATGTGGAATTATAATGTATTTGAATGTATTCAACTATGTGGAAAGTTAAACTATTTTCATTATGTTATAATAACTTATGAAACATTCCATAATTTTAATCTAAAATAATAATGATAAAAAAAAAATGAAATACAAAATAATCAAATATCTAAAACAAATCATGACCTACTTCAAGTTATGCAAAGTTAGCAAAGATAAAACGGCGTGCCAAGTAGCAAAATGGAGAATTAACATAGCAAACTAAAGAAATCCGACCATGAACTGTATTTTCAGTCAAATTAAAAAACTTCTAAACATAGTGACTAAAAAAATTTATAAAAATTATATTCTGAATAACAAAATACATCCTTGGACATAAACAGATTTGCAAAATTATAGGAAACTGAGGAAAATGAGGAAACATTTAAACTCACATTCGGCCTACTTTCATCAAGACAAAAATATTGTACAAGGAAGTCAAATTTGATGAACACCTTCCAAGCAGATATCATAAAACTACGAATATCAGACTGATGGTTCCGAAAGAAATCATTATAACCACCTAAAGTAATAACATAATCAGACGAAGAAAAAGAGATCATTTTCCATATTTCAGCTGGGAATAAAGTCGGCATGTATGATTAAGATATAGCCTAGCGATATGATTGGTTTAAAATATCCTGCGAATTGGTTTCAATGTTTAAATGTGTAGACTCCTAAAACATCTGTTTTCGTTTGAAAAAGAATTATTTTCCAATTTAAACGTTATAAATGAATCGTACATAAAATAAATAAACAATTCATAACTGTCCTACAATTTTAAGCAAAACAACTGTTAAAATTACAAATATCCAAACCTAAACGTTTATTTTAAGTACAAAAAATATGATGAAGTGAAGTGAATTAATAACTACCAATCCTAAACCCGAGATAGAAGATCTCTAAATTGAATAACATTGAATCAAATTGTAAAAATTAAATAATTATAAACTGTAGAATATGTATTTTAAATTAGATCTGCCAATTAGTTTTTCAATGAAACTTGACTTGCCTGTGTTACTGGGCCCATACAAATATAAACAAAGACGTTTATGAGTATAACTAGAGTGATACTTATTCCACCATCTAACACATTTCAATATCCAAAGAGTGTAATAAAATTCATAATTTTTGAAACCATTAAAAGTATTATTTTGATACTGGAAATCGGTGAAATAATTTTGAATGAAGCAATATATGTGTTTGTGTTGAACAAAAAAAGGATCAATAAGACTGAAATATTTAGTTTTACGTGCCCAATCAAAAATTTGACTTGTAGAACAATAAAAAAATCCATAACATGTAGAACTTATGGATTTTAATGTACTACATGTTAATTTAAGGGTAATTAGTTAGATGTGTTAGAAATTAAGAGGTTAATAAGGACTCTAATTTAGTTTTAAATGCACAATTCGATTTAAGTAGCTCGCCACTTTTTCAATCATTGCCATTGCCCAGATCTTTCCTCCCCCCCCCCATCCCTAACTAACCTAACGGTATTTTCTTTGACACGGCTCGATAAAGTAATTGTTAAGTATAAATAAAGTAAGTCCAAATAAAAAACAAATTAATAAATAAGTTCACTCACAGTTATAACTTTTACAAAAATGTTAGGAGACACTTTATATTAGTTAGGCCAAAAACTGTCTGTTTTATTTGTGTTCAATTACTACAAAACTACATTTAATAAATCAAAAAATTAACCATGTATTTTAAATTCAGTCTAGCCATGTTTTACGTGACTCTTGGTTTACAAAAGTCGTGCTACAGATGATTATAACCAGATCTAAAACCATAAACAGCTGGAAGAAATTACAAATCATATACAACTGTACTGTAAAATGTTCTCTGAACATGTTTCTGAAGTATGTTTTAAAATATTCCAACAGATTGCGAAGTTATATGCATTTAAAGTTCTACTACGGTTTGGTACAGAAAGCCAGGAAATGGAAAAAATAAATCGCTACGAGTTACTACGGGATACCAGGGATAGGGTTAAAAAGTATGTGGAGATGTCTTATTGACTTGGAACTAATTTATGTTCCAAATAAACAAAAAATAACTAAAACTATTTAGAAAACTTAAATGAAAATTGTGGTAGGAATTAAACCACAATAACACACTAACACAATTCAATTAGAAATATAACAAGTGACAGAAATGGAATTGTAATACTGATGAGATGATTGATGACAAAATAATGTATATTTACTTTCTTTTGATTATTTATTATTTTGGTAAAACATTTTAGATATCAAATGAATAATTGAGGTAGCTAGCTATCTTACTGCGTGTACTGCACAATAAACTATTGCGCGTGCAATAGGTACGTCATATCAATTAGTTTAAAAGCTTACTAAACCCATTGTGGATACAGTACTTATAATGACTTATTAGCGAATTTCCATAGGAAAAATGAGCTATTACAGTGGCTCTTATGGTAAGACCCAAGGTCGGGAGTAGCAAATGAGCACCGATCATGGTCCCCAGAACACGTTTTGGAGTGTCATTAAAAATCATATATATATATGTATATATTTATGTATGTATGTTTGCGCACTCTAACGATTTGGACCAAATTTGGTATACACATTGGGTTTCTAAGTCGCTTGAACTGGTAGGTTAGCTAAAAAAATTGACCGAAAGAAGTAGACCAAATTTTTGACCGGAAGTAACTCTATGTATATATGTGTGCGCACTCTAACGGACGCATTTTACGTCCGATTTGGCCCAAATTTGGTACACACGTGGGTTGTCTAAGTCACTTGGACGAGTTCGTTAGCAAAAACAATTAACCAGAAGTAGACCACATTTTTGACCGGAAGTACTATTTATATAGGTGTGCGCACTCTAATGGACGCATTTTATGTTAGATTTGGTCCAAATTTAGTACACAGGTTGGTTTTCTAAGTCGTTTGGACGAGTTCGTTAGCCAAAAAAATTGACCGGAAGTAGACCACATTTTTGACCGGAAGTAAAAATTTTTTGAGATTTTTCGTACTAGAATTACATTTTTTTTAAGTATTCTTTAAAAACATAGACATACGAAATAATTCTGCACATTTTGTTTTTTTACGCGACCTAATAGCCCATCTGGTTTCCCCAAAAACAATCAAAACGTAAAATACCGTAAAAGTCCCAGAATTAAATCCACGGCTTTTACCACGGCAATATATTTGGTACATGTTGGCAGCACCTTAGTGAGTAGATCAATTTCCCAAATAGTTGTTTGAAACCCATAAACATATATAAATTTAATTTTGGAAATTCGCTCAACACACGTTAGCGGTTCAGCTGCGTGGTCGAATTATTTATAATAGTGATAAAAAAAATACAAAGGAGTTGCAATAATTATATTTTAAATTAAACTTTCAAATTGTGATGAAAATAAAAATTTTACAATGATATGTATGAACCTAAGTAATAATCTTTTCTTGTTTGTTAGGTTTAGATGGTTCACTTCACATAGTTCCTGCTGTATTTAAATTACAAAACTCAAATGCCAGTTTGGAAAGTTTAGACAATGATTGGTCATTTGAAGACATAACCTCATTACCAGTACTTGGTGGTGGAGGAAAGCTCAATGATTTCATACCTACTGCTTTAGCTTGGTGGGACAGATTAGATGCTGAAGGTAGATGTAGGTATGTATAGAATGTCAAGGCAGACAGAGAGTTAGAGAAACTATTGGAATAATATATTGTTTTTACTCTAGAAATTACTAACATAATATTATGTTTATATTTTAAGTACCTATTCTGAAAACTGTTGACACTTATTTCAAAATTCAAAAGAACTTAATATGGATTTAGTTGGCCAGTATAGATCTTTCGGTGTAGATCTATAACCGTTCTACTCAACAGCATTGCTACTCTGCTACTTTGAAGCCATAAACTTTGCTTTGGAATAAAATTTGTTCTTACGATAGTTAATAAATTCTATTTAAGTTTGGGGAATAAATAACAGACTATATTTTAGAGTAACAAACATTTGGTTTACAATATCTTTTTAATAATTTTCTTATATTTTTCCTTAATTCATGAAAACAAGTACACTTTTCACTGGCCCCTCACTGTTTTAGAGAAAGTCGGCATCAGGGTGTCAAGAAAATTTATGAATTTTCATAAAATTCTGATGAAATAAAAGTTTATGAAATGGATTACATTGATTATAACAGAATAATAATACCCATAGAAAATGATTTTTGTGCTTCAAATGCCAGAAACAGTTCCATTAGGGATTCCTCATTTTCGAAGGGACTTGAGGTAAAAACAATGTTGTGTATCAATAAACACAATCAAAATAACTAAAAACATAATATGCAATAATTATACTGGCCCTGAGTCACCTCCTATCTTTCTGAAATATTCAGAAGAAAAATGTTTTAAAGTAGGAGTAAAAAATTTTTCCTCTTATTAATAAACTAGTAAACCTAAAAATGTTGCACATTTAACCTTATTTCCCACTCCTAAAAAAAGATTCAATCTTTTGTTTGGGTGGTTGAAATTAAATACCTGGAAAATGTTTACATAAAATAGCAAAGAGAGTTTATTAATATACTAAAAAAATTAACATAGATTTTTATTTTAACTTTCATTTTTACCAAAGTCTTTTAATGTAAACTGAGTATACTATGAAAAAAGTTGTTTAAAAATCTTATCCATTAATGCCTTATTTGTCGCTGTAGGCTTTATATTACTTGTTTATGTTACTTTAGAAAAAAAGGGATGTTGGCAACAGAAATAATAATTTATAGGATTGATCTGCAATTGTTATTATTAATGAAATTAAATGTGTAGTTACATCAGCTATTTTCTAAATTAAATAAATTTTCTAAATACTAATTTATAAAATACTAGTAAACCCCATAAAAAATCACAGGCTGCTTAATTAGATACACATTAGAAATACACAATTTAAAAAACAAACTATTTACAAACAACATTAAGGCCTACTTAAACATAACCCAAAACTATAATCTACACTGGGTTTGCTTAAGAATTACAGATGATGGGTGAAATCAGCTGTTAAACGAATAGGTAGGATTATTTCTTCTTTAAATTTGTATAAACAAATATATTGATGATAAAAGGTTGTATTTATATATAGTTATAGTTTATAACCTCAAAGCAAATATTATAACTTATATTATAGTATTCATTAGTTCTATAACTCATATTTTAAAAAAAATCAACTTCACAAGAAATTATAACGATTGAAGTTGTAAACATAACCCTAAACTATAATCTACACTGGGTTTACAGATGATAGATGAAATCAGCTGTTATATTATATGTTACTCACGTGCATACATACGTACACTCGCTTTTCTAGGAGTTGATATACTAATTTATAAAATATAGATTTGAAAAGTTTGAAGCCGCTTTACATCAAACATACAACTGTCGCCCAGAAAGTAAAGAACGTTTTAGTATGGTTAAATAAAAACAAAAGATATCAACACCAAACTTTATTTACACAGCCACAGTACCTTATTCTACTTTTCTACGTAATCCCCATTGTTGTCGAGACACTTGTTGTAAGGTGGGACCAGTTTCTCTATTCCGATGTTATACTCATCAGCCGCGAAAGATTTGAGCCATATTATCACTGCTTCTTTAAGTTCATCGTCATTTCCAAACTGTTTTCCACCCAAAAATTGCTTCAACCTTGGAAACAGATGAAAATCACTAGGTGCTAGATCAGGGCTGTAGGGAGGATGACTAAAGATTTCCCACTTCAGACTTTTGAGTTCTTGCTGCATTCGTGCTGAGGCATGAGGCCAGGCATTGTCGTGAATGAAAAAAACTTTAGCCGACAGCATTCCACGCCTCTTGTTTTGGATGGCGCGACGATGTCGTTGAAGAGTCTCACAGTAGGATTCTGAGTTTATTGTTGCACCTCGTGGCGTGAAATCCACAGGGATTAATCCCTTTCGGTCCCAAAAAAACATTGCCATGACTTTGCGAGTCTGCAACAATGGTTTTTCCTTTTTGGGTTTTGAGGGCGAATTTGGGTGATGCCACTCCATTGACTGACACTTGCTTTCTGGAGTCTCATACGAAACCCATGTTTCATCTGCAGTAACAATATGATCAAGAAATTGGTCTCCATCTTTGTCATGTTGAGTCAAAAATTCAAGGGATGCCCCATGCGTTTCACCTTATGGTCGTCCGTCAAAATCTTAGGCATCCACCGAGCACACACTTTCTTGTAACCAAGATGATCTGTCACTATCTCATGTAGGAGTGATCGTGAAATTTGTGGAAAAGAGTCATGTAAAGTCGTCAAAGTGAAACGTCGATTTTCCTGAATTGTTTCTTTAACTTTTTGCTTCAGTTCATCCGTCTTCACCATAGACAGCTTTAATTTGCCTATAAATTTCAATGGGCTTAACTTTTTGAGCATTCAAAAAGCGGATTACACTTCGTACTTCACATTTGGCGGGATTTTCTATTAGCGCCGCCACTTTAAAACGCTGCGAAAACAAGTAGCGTGACCACACAGCAACGAGACTCATCTCACACTGAAGAGAAAGGAAGAGGCGAGCGGCCGCGCACGTAATTGCAGAAGTGGGTATCTGCGCTGCGCGCGATGCGCATTCGTTCTTTACTTTCTGGACGACCCTCGTACAAAAATGTTTTCTTAGATTAAAAAAAAAAAAATATAAATTAATTTGTAAAAAATAAGCAATAGAGTTATATACATTGTGTATACTGTATTATTCTACTTCCTGTGAATTGGTTACGCTTTTTTAGTATTACATAAATAATTTATTAAAAATTCTGATTACATTACTTTTATAGTGTGTT
Organism: Philaenus spumarius; assembly: GCA_018207615.1. Taxonomy (NCBI): domain Eukaryota; kingdom Metazoa; phylum Arthropoda; class Insecta; order Hemiptera; family Aphrophoridae; genus Philaenus; species Philaenus spumarius. The sequence goes on from JAGFPH010000528.1 coordinate 34,648, forward strand.
GTTTGTTTATAGGAATGTTGTAATTGTTGGTGGAAATAATGGCGAAGTTATACTGGCTAACATGCATTCTGGATGCATTGTAGGCAGAACAAATATTGATGGATCTGTTGCAACAATTCAACTTTGTAAAGATGACAGCCCATTAGAGTCTCCACCTATTTTCTTATTGGTCAGTTAACATTGTATTCATATTGATACCAAATTTTCCATATTTTAAATAAATGTATACCTTCTACAAAAAAATTACCATTGTCCCTTATTTGTTGTATTGTTTAGTTTTTATGTGATCAAATCTTTCTGCATAAAATTTTGTACTAATCATTTACATTTAATGTATATATAGTAAGAAAGAGGAAAAAGTGTTTTAAACTTGATAGTATTGTTACAGATAACAAATGAAAACAAGAAGCAATGGAAGTTAGTTTTAGAAGATCGTGAAACTAGTTACTCATGGCCATTTCCTCCCGAACAAACTAGAACAGACTCAACAACATCACTAATAAGGTTTGTTTTTTTCCAAAGTGCAATCTGTTCAATCTTTTCTTAATTATATAAATTTATTGAACACTGCAAATCTTAGTTTTTCTCCAGTTTTTTTGTTTAAACTTGTTATTTTATTTAAATTATAACAGTTTAGAAGGGACTATTAATATAAGCAATTCATGTATTTAGAAAAGTACAAATTGATATGGCGGCACAGGGTATATTATGTAATAAACTTCTTTTACTCTTACTTTATAATATGCCAAATTATTCAATTCAACTCGATAGAAATTACTTTACAAGTTATAACAACAAATATTGAATTATTTATTTAATAGCATTCAATTAATTAAATTATCACTAATATAAATGTTCAATTTATCAATATTAAATTAACAGTTTTTTTTTCTCTTTTATAACAATTTAATATTCAGTTGATCTTAGGGTTTTTAGGTTAGTGCCGGTCCTTACCCAATTGAATTAAATTATAACACAAAGATTTAATTATAAATGTATATTATGGGAATATTATATTCTTATTTTTTAATATTCCTGCTCCTCTCCTATTTTTTTTACAATGATATGTTAAATTGTATTTAAGAATATAATAAATTCTGTTTTGATCTTCTATTAGAAAAATTATTAGATTTTTAATAATCCTTTTTTCTGTTATAAAACATCTGTCCTAGTTTTTATTACATATTTATGTTCTTTATTCCTTTAACCCTTCAATGCGGGACTTTTATAGCATGACCGACCCCTCGTGTGTTACTTTTTTTCAACTGGGACGAGTTGATTTCGGTCTTTATCAGGGGAGGGAGCTATTGCTTGGGATTCTACACTAAAAAGCACAAACGTGCGAATACATGTAATGTATGCATATTAAAAAAATAAGATCAATATTTGTTTTTGGTTGATTGATTGTACTTGTCAACTTTTGGGGAGTGTAATTGTTAGGTTTTTAAACTGCAGTTAGTGAGTGCTACAGATAACATAACGTTAAAACTATTTTTAGAGATTTATTTAAAAAATATTTATGCTACAATGATTGCACCTCCGTATATAAATGTCTGGCAGCGCCCATGCAAATTGACTTCTATATTAATTAAAATTAAAAGACAAACACAATTTTTTGTAATTTCTACGAGATTTAATGAATCTTGCCGACCAAGGTTTCGCCCGTGACGGCATTGATAAACTCATTACCTCTCAAACTGTATTACAATAATCGGGATAATACCTTATTCATTGCGTCTTTTTGATAAACAAAGCTGAAAAATATTTATATTGCTTTAGAATATTTTACTATCTCTATAGGCCTACTGTTTAAATATTGACATTTAATTTTTGTAACTGGATAATATAATCAAAGATATAAAACCCAATAAAATATAATGTACTTAACTGCTCAATACATTTTTGATGTCCAGTGGTGCTGGATCAGAAGAATCTGTGGGACGACCATCAATGACAAGTTTTCCTCTTGCAAGAGCACGACTTCAAGGGTTGAAGCAGCTTTCTGTTGAAAAATTAGCTACCTTACGACAAAAGCTAACAGAAACTAGGAACAGGGGGTTGAATGTTACACTGAAGCGAAGAGGTAATTTAAAATTCTTTACAATAACAATATTGGGAATTAATGAAATATTCATTATTGTTATGTTTTTTTACAAGTTGTTTGACTAAGAAAGGCGTAGTTTCATTTAAACTTTTTGCCAGTTTATCGATAGGTGTTTTTACAAACATATGTATGAAGGAGACTTGTTTGAGATATTCACTTAAAATTTTAGCAGTGTTTATTGGCATGTCTTAGTAATGAAGCAAGTAAATAAATAATTGGCCAATTTGTTGTAAAATAAATATTTTTGTAGAATTCACATATTGACAGGCCAACAGAAAACAAAACTTTTCTTGAAATTAATCATTTTCTGCTAATGATGTCCATTAACACCTGCAGCACAGCCCTTTCACTAAGCTTGAAAAATGTAAAATGTCTGCAATCACATTCAATAATTATTACTTAAAAATAAAATTACGTTTAGTAATTGTTTAAACCAGAAAGTCATAATCTATTGTTTATACATTAGAGTCCCGCTATTCCAAACCCGAATATTCCAATATTCCGAAAATCCGCCTATTCCGAACAGAGTTCAGAAAAAAATACTGATTTTTTAAACTTAAAAACAGGAGATTTTTAAAAGACATTTGTGAAAAAACATATATTTATTGTAATACAAAGAAGTTAAATAGAGACATACATAGAGCCTAAGTTTAATGAAAACGCTTGAAACCAAATTGGAATGAAAGCTGGTTACTTACAGTACATGTCGGCTCCATTTATAGAATTCTATAGAATCATTTTTAAAATCACTGATAAACACAAAAAAAAAAACTAATTTACATACACTTAAGAAGTAAAGTCAGTAATGTTTTTGTGACGAAGAACACTCAATCGACTTGAGGATGCAATGTTCCGCCCTCACCGAATGAACATAACATCATTTGGTGTTGATGAAGTGTGTTGTTCAATGTAGCGTAAGGCAAGGTCAAGAGCATTTGCCGCGTCTGTGTGTAATATGAGTTCAGTTTGAGAGTTCAACTCCTCATCGCTATCCTCCGAGTCGATCAACGCTGTATAAAGCTGACACTAGCAGATGTCCCCGCATATAATTTACGCCTTAACAAGTCAATACATTGATATTATGAAATCCGCCTATTCCGTATTCCCGCTAAAACGGACAGTGTTTGGTCCCAATTAGTTTGGAATAGCGGAACTCTACTGTAATTTACTTTAAATGTCACATGGCATATAATTTAATTTTATGGATTTGTGAATATGTATTTTCTGTGTCAGTTCTTCCTCTTTTAAATTCAAAACAAACCAATTTGAGAACTAATCATTTTCTAACAATTCATATTAAAGACTGTTATGAAAACATGTCAATTAAAATTGTACTTATTATCTTATAATTACTTGTCAATTAAAAAATTTTAGCACTGGCATGTTTAATTTTTTTTTTAGTTACATTAACACAAATTTATTATTATTTAATGTTAACATAAATTTGATGGGTCACTAGTTTGTACAAGCATTGTATACATTATCATTTTCTGTACTTAGGCAGTAGTAGTAGTGAAGAATCAATATCTCGGCATCGATCTTCAACTGTATCATCTGACAGTGATTCTTTAAACACAAAGACTTCTTGTGATCATCACAATAGTAGCACTCCGAGGATTAGTACCCTGAGTGAGACATTTCTTTGTCTTCAGATGTCCAGAGGAAAGAGACTGGTTACAGGATACTATTCACCTGCCCAACTTTTTACAGTAAGTCTTCACTGACAGATAGAGAAAGACAACTTATCCCCCTCTCTCTTAGTTTGTGTTTGTTTACCTTCCTTATTAGCTTAAAATGTATAAAGTCAAACATATTTTACTCTGTCCTGGACTTCTCATGGCTGTTAAATCAGGACTGTCTACTTGCAAGTACCTTTCACACGCATGCACACATACAAGCAGCTGGTCCAGTTGATGCAGTTCAAACATTACCGAGTTGATGTCTTAAAGTACTGTTTTTTTTATAGTATACTAATCAAGTTGCAGTGAACCAATATAGATAACTATTAAAAATGAGTAATTCTAATAGTAGTAATAAAACTAAGAAATTTGTGCAATTAAATTATATTTATTCAATATAAATGTGAATTAATATAACATAATCATATACTCTGAGAGTAATAATTATGATCATTAGGTAGTTGTAAATTTTAAAATATTAAGAGATAAGTTGAGATAACTACAGTAGAGTCTCGATTATCCAAAGTAATGTGGACCGAGGGTACCTTGGATAAGCAAAAACTCGGATAATACAGACTCTGTCAAAAATCGAGATGGCAAAGGATGGTAAACTGGTGAAATTAATGAAAACGTGAAAAAAGTCATTTACTGTGTTATCAAATGAAAAACTAACATACAAATAAAAATAAAATACAAAGATAAAATACAAATACAAAATGATAAAAATACTACCTAGCCTACACTACATGTTCCACTTAAAAAAATTATTTCTTGAAAAAGTCCATAAGTGTTTTCTGTTTAACGGAAGTATTTAATAATGGACTTGAGCGACGCGCACAATTTTATTCTCACTAGATGGTACTGCTTCTACTTTGCCGAGGAAGTAAGATGTGGGAAGTTAGGTTCCTTTTTATTGAACTTTGTCCTTGACCTAACGATTTGGAGTGGGTCTAGTCCATTTCGTTGTTTGCTGTTATGAATTTAAGTGCTCCATATCCATAATTAAAATCCATTGAAATTGTAGCAGTCGGTGAAGCAGCAAGAGAAATTGTGTAATTAAAAATGCTCTATTAAATCATTTAAATCCATAGAAACCATAAAACCAATTTTTAAAGTTAATAATGAAGGATGTGTGTGATTTCCTAAAAATTCTGAGTATCATAGGAGAAGTAAACATATACGTTCAAAATATTTTTTTGTTTGTTAGCTTGTGAATACTGAAGTTAGATTCATAAAATCAACTAGCTGACATCATAAAAACCAAGCATCTGTTTTCTGTACAATTTATGGAATTATGTAGCCATATTGGACTCGTATAATTAATTATTAAACGAGGGATAGTGTTGATATAACTTAAAAGAAATCATATGTTTATTTTGCTATTTTGCATTTAATAATTGGTTGATGATATGTGATTTCGTTTACTTCTTCCAACTGCAAAATAAAAGATTGCATTTGGAAGAATTGCTTCACTGCTCCACCATCTTTATTAGTTAAATTTTTATTATAAAATATCTGAAATACAGAATATATGTAGTTTCCTAATTCCATTAATATCACTACTTAAATATGAAATCATTTGCTTATTTTGCATTATTTAATAATTACTCATATAATTACGATTTATTTTAATTAAAATTATAAAAGAAAAGACAACTTTAACAATGTATTAAAATTGATATTTACTTTTTCTGTCATATTAAAGTTTTACATCAAAAGTATTAATTGCCCCTATTATATTCCATTTACTTGAATAACTTCTAAACAATGTATTGTCAAAATACTTTATTTGTACTTATATTTTGTTATATTAATTTTAGGTGTACGGACTATCTTTAAACATGATTCCACTCTCTATCCACAAATTGGCTAGCACATGTGGATTTATCCTACTAACTGATTGGCTTCTTTATAGTACTGACACTAGTAAGAAACATTTATCTGTTATATCATATCGAATGTCACAGTGTCGACTTGATGGTGATAAACAGATTTTAAATAGCGTAAGTATGACGGTAGATATACATTATAAAGTTTTTTTGCTTAAGTAATTGTTTTTTTCATAATCTAAGATTGTTTGATAATAATTTACTGTATATTTTCTTATTCAGGATTTAAATCCAGATTCGGTGCTGCAAGAATTTGATTTCACCGAAGGAGAAGAGATTCAGGCGCTATATAGGATTACTCCAACTGTTCAGGTATTTTTATGCAATATTAAAGGTAACATTATTTCTATGTTTTACTAAAGCAATTTCAAGTTGTGCATGTCATAATATATTTTATAATGTTGAAATCATAAATAACTGACTCCTTTTTATTTAACAAAAATCTATGTTTAATCAATATATTTTTGGTTACTTATTTTTAGTACAATATTTCTCTTATGAGAATACAACTTAAAATGGAATTATCTTTATAATTTTATATTATCTTCTCTTTATGAATTTAACACAAAATTAATATTGACATATAAATTATTATTCAAACAAAATCTCTTTCTCTCGGGTTAAAGAATCCCTGGCTGTTAAATAGGCAATCTTTTAAAGCTATACTTAACCAACTATTTTACAAACTGAATTATTAAAATTAATTTCTATTTTGTTTCAAAGTTCAAATGTTCAGAAAAACTATGTCCAATTGGTTTAATTTAAATTTATATAGAAGTCTATTCACTTTTACTGGTTCAAAGCTATTTATAACCCTGGGTATAGGTATCAGAATTGACTGGATATTACCTTAATGTTGGTGACTGTTTTTTAATAATTTTATAACTGTTCGTTGGTTGTACCATTTAAAATAACATTATTCTGGAAGGTATTGCTTATTACTGCAAGGTACGTACAATATGTTCACTATTCCTTTATATTTTTTATGTAATTTGATAAAACTGGCAAATACGTCTGTACTTGGTGAATACTACATTAGAATTGCTAAAAGGAACCCACAAAATTTAGATATGGCGCTCTAACAATACTTCACGGCCATTACTATACTCATGTTGAATATACTATTTACAACAGGCAGTACTTCTCGAGTCACTTCCACTTTATTTTCCAAAATATGTTTCACTGTTGTTCAATTTTAGATTTTACATATTTTAAATTGTTTATTTATATATCCATCTTCGAAATACGTATACTATAACTGTTTCTTTTAAACTTGAAAATGTCCATTTTAATATCTTATATGCAAAATGTACGTTTGTTGATGTCATTTGCAATTATATCGATTCACCGCTATGTATTTGTCAACTAAATAATCGATCCCTCCGTACTCTGTATTTTACTTTCAGTTCCAGTCAACACTACGTTGTTTGGTTATGTTTATAATCTTTTCTTAATTTTCTAACACTGATTATTATTTAAATTATACACAATGCTTTTAAATCAATCCTTAATATTATTTACACAAAACATGATTGAATTTACATCGTAAGAACAATGAAAACATTCTTAACACTTTACTTTAGGCTTGTAAATAAAATTCGTTTGTATTAATTATTTGTTTTAAAAAGAAAAGGTAAGTTAGGTTTTAATTTAGCTTTAACTGGTTATAATATGTGTGTTTATTGTTATTTAATTATTATTTTAAAATTCCGAAATACTTAAAATATTCATTTATATGAATCCTTATCCAAAATATAAATTTTTAGGTTATATTTATTTACTTTCTAGGCTATATCTTTGAATCTCATATTATTTTCATTGCTCTTTTAAATCTCAGCCAGGACTCTTTATCTTTGAATTATTATTATATCTGCCCTTCAATTGTATCAAAATGTTACAATATAGATGACAATTCTGATAACTTCTGATTTACATCCTTGTCCAGGATGTTGATAATCTTAGTTCTGTAAACTTGTCTTCAATCAAATTTAATTTTCTATTTGTATCTGTAAATTCATCCACTACGTCATGCAAATTTTGTCTAAGATCACAAATATAAAACATTTTTACTTTTTATGATCATTTAGAAAAATTATCAATATGTTATTTCCTATTAATTACATATAATTAATATCCTATGTTCTATTAATTAATGTCCTATGTTATGACATAATCTACTTATATAAAACTACTAGACGGTAACACTGATTCACTGACATTAATTATTAGGCACTTCCCGTAATCGTAACCCCCTCGACTTCATACTTGAATTAAAGCTCTCGACGAGAAACTTTTGGGAAAATTGCCAGAATTAACATTTTAAAATTTTGGAAGCACCTTTTGGGCGGGAAAGATTTTTTAAATTTTTTTAATTTCTTTATTTTCCCACTTTGAGCGCATTTAGTAAGAAAGCGGTAAGAGATAGCAAAAAATGTTAAATACAAAAGTTGTAGAAAATTAAATTTCAAAGAAGAGATTTTCCGTCAGATTCAAGATCCAATCATCCATTTAGCCACTATTCATCCGAGAAGGGAGGCTCCGCCCAAGTCCTTAAAGCTAAACGATTTCACTGATTCACTGACATTAATTACTAGGCACTTCCCGTAATCGTACCCCCTTCGACCTCATACTTTAATTAAAGCTCTCGACAAGAAACTTTTGGGAAAATTGCCAGAAATTAACATTTTTAAATTTTGGAAGCACCTTTTAGGCAAGAAAGATTTTTTTGGATTTTTTCAATTTCTTCATTTTCCTACTTTGAGCGCATTTAGTAAGAAAGCGGTAAGAGATAGCAAAAAATGTTAAATACAAAAGTTGTAGAAAATTAAATTTCAAAGGAGAGATTTTCCGTCAGATTCAATATCCAATCATCCATTTAGCCACTATTCATCCGAGAAGGGGTTGGGGCGCGAAGCGTCCAGGGGCAGAGCACCTAGTTTTGTTATAAAGATGATCACCTTTTTATAATTTACGGGAGAATAGAGTAGTTTATAATAAAATATTCTGTACAATTTACAGGTATAATTACATATTTTGTGCTCTGTTTCTCAATAACTAATATATAGACAACGTTGGATGGTGAAGGTTGTTCTAATGAATATATTTTGAATCTCTGTCATTTTATTACATTTCACTGGAACTTGTTAATAAACAAACTTAGCTATAACCCTTAGCTTTAAAATAAACACGTTTTTGCAGAAAGATTTAGAAATAACATAAACCTTTTTTTATAATTAAGAAACTAACAAAAATATGAAATAATGTACTGTATAAAACCTTCTTATCACCGCAAAATTTTAAAAAGATGATAAATGTGTGGGGTTGACTATCATTATATTCGTTTAAAAATACTAAGTACAGGAAGGTTTTACTACAAACATGCCATTTTGAATGTGGTGCACTTTAATTCTAGAATCGACAGGATCGTAAAGAACCATCAGAGGAAAAAGAAGTATTTAATTCAGGAAGTTCCCACGTTAGCAAAAAAGGAGGAAGTGGATTGGCGGAACAGTCTCCATTAGACGAATGTGTGGTTATTACAAATAAAAGCATTTACAAAATCACTATGAGGTAATAAAATAGTTTTACACATATTGATACAATAGTAATTATATAAGCCACGATGGCCGTGGTTGTTAAGGCGTGAAAACTATATCAATCGTCATGGCAACCATCAATGGAAAAGTTTACCATCAACAAAAATTTAGCAAATACCATATTATCAAAGAATATTAACAAAAATCTTTAATTGTACTCATTCCCTGCACATTTTAACCTCATTGTAGATCATTTTTATATACCTTACCATAATAACTAATTAAATACCTTAACATATATGTAACAGCTGATTAGGATTACCTGCTTAAATAATTAAACAAACTTTATGTTGTTATGGTTACTTGGTTACACAGAACATGTAATATAGTAGAACCAGCATCAATGGCCGGGCGGGGTGGAGTGATGTGAGTCAAACCTCCTAGCTGTTCCCCCGGGACTCTCTTGCCCTCTCAGTTCATTCACAAGTGCTTTATCAATTACCATTTTCTGATATTATTGTAACTGTTTTGCTCCCATAAAGAGTTTTGTGGAATGTGTTTTTTTGTGCAAATGAAGCTTACAAGGGCTTAAGCCCAAATAGTTGTTGGTTAGACCTACTTAATGCAATTACATTAATAATTGTTTTAATGAATTCTGAATGTTATGAAACGTATTAATATTAGGACAGTGAACAAAATAAATAATTCGGCCACGCAGCTGAGCCGCTGATGTGAGTTGAGCAAATTTCCAAAATTAAGTTTATATGCCTATGTTTTAGGGTTTCAACCAACAATTTGGGAAATAGGTCTACTCACGAAGGCGTTGAACAGCTGTCTGTGTGTACGCAATATATTAGTAGAATTTGTTTCCTCCTAGTGCCTCATGAGTTTGCACCACTTGGCTTCGAACCGGGTACTTTTATGGTATTTTACGTTTTGGTCGATTTTGAGGGAACCAATCGAGCTAAAAGGTCGCGTAAAAAAACAAAATGTGCAGAATAACATCCTACATTTATATTTTTAGAAAAAACTCCAAAAAAATTTCATTCTCGTAGTTAAAATCTCAAACAACAGTTACTTCCGGTCAAAATACGTACTTCCTATTGTTGGATTTTTTTGGCTAACGAACTAACTATTATCTTTATTTTATGGTGAACCAAGGTTTCAACAATAACAGTGTTGTAAATAACTTATTTAAACCATGGTCCACCGTGCGAAAGTTTAAGTGAAATAAATATTAGAAACGTAACAATTTAGTTTTATTAATTTTGTTTTACTTCATTGTCTGATTGTTTATAAGTAGTTAACATAAAATAATTGGTAGGAGGGTAAGTTTCATAAAAAAATTTACTTTTTGAAATTTTATTTATGTTTACATATTTTATTTAGGTATTTAAGTTATACAAAAATTATTGTCCCTGGAACAATACTAATTCGTTGTTTCTCGACCTTATTTTATTTTTGTGGATTTGATTGTTGATCTCATTTATGTGATGAAATATCCTTATTTTAAAATAATATGCCCCTATGCTTTTTAAAAGTAATGGATAATGAGCAGAATGAGCTTCTTGTTCTAAAAAGTGATCTGTTGAAGAAAAAACCCTTTTCCCCATGCACTCCTTTAAAAACAAACTTATACAAAATTTTATTATTATTAAAAATTATTAAATTATTAAAAATTTATAAAAAAACCCAACACAAGTAAAACAAGGGAAGTGAGTGTATTTAGGAGATTAAAGAGTACCATCGAATAAAAAAATCGCCAATACTAAATCGAAAAGAGTACTACTGAATGTAATAATATTATTTAAAACTAGAGGCCTCTTTAAAACTGGATGTTTTACCCCCTGCTCGCTTCGATCGCCAACTACCGCGGTGACTCGAGTCGAAGCAAATGCAAACAAGTTATTTTATATAAATAGGCCCTACTATTAAATTCTAATATGTCTTATTTATTTTAATTAGGATGTCACTTAGTGATTTCTTATTTTTAAATTCCTTAACTTATTAAGGGTTAAACAATCTACATTTTCACCCCTTAGCAGTACGCGACAAAATGTCAATTTATGATACTTTTTTTTATATACCGTATGTAGTAAAATATAAATGTAAAAATTTTCAGCTCACTAACTGTTTAAGGAAAATATAACAATTAATTTTTATTGTTTTAGGGTGTGGTTTATCCCTTAAATCAAAATTAATTCTAGCCTATGTTACTCAAGGATAGTGTAGCTTTTTATTAGTAAAACTATTTTTTCAATCGGTTCAGTAGTTCCATAGATACAAACAAATAAACAAAAGAATTTTACCTCTTTATAATAATTTTAATAATAACCCCAAAGCTAAGATGGTAAATAATGATGTTCAAATCAAATTATTTTGTATATTTTATAACAGCAGTTATAACAATGATTAAAAGAACCAGCAAGGCTCAGGTCTATACTTTAATAAAAACCTTACCTAAAAGTTAGAAATTTAAATAATTCCTTCACAGTTTGAATCAGATGTCTTATCGGCTATTTTATTCAATTGGTTGCTGTGGTACCTAATAAATGTAAATACATGTGATCATTCATCAGTCTAGTCCTAACCTAAGATTTTTTTCCGACTAAATTTACAAATAATGAAATAAAAAAGGCTTTTATCAGTATGAATTCTAGCCTATGTTACTCAGGGATAGTGTAGCTTTTTATTAGTAAAACTGTTTTTTCAATCGGTTCAGTAGTTCCAGAGATTACCCCCTACATAAAACAAACAAATTTTACCTCTTTATAATATTAGTCTACTGATGAAAATTTATCGGAGGGCTAACTGTTTTATACGCTTCTCTCACGTTGCAACCAAAGGCCACACAACAAGGCATTATAACATAAAAAAAAATAAAAAACAAAAAAATAAACTTCAATAACAAAGACTAAACAAGGTGTAACGTGTGTGTTAAACTGCGTAAGGATGTGTTATTGAGGGCAAAGGAGTGGGGGTTAGAGAGGGATATTCTACTCACATCCTCTTACCCTATGCCGCTTCTATTCTATTCAATATTCTGTGCTTGGGTCACTTCTGATGATCATAGATAAATTTATCAGCAATCCTTTGAAAATGGTGTCAAATGAAAATAAATGAATGGCAGAAGCAGGTTCTGCATAGATTCACATCCTGTTAAGGCTGCAAGACAGAATCTTCCTGTATAGTGGTACAAATTACGGGCAAAACAAATTGCTAATAGCCTATAGCTTCTAGAATAGTATGACCAAATGTCCCGTAAAAACGGGATTGTCCCGTTTTTCACGTTCGTACCCAGTGTCGTACCTGGGCCGATTAAATGTCCCATATTTACGTTTGATACTAAAACTAAAGACATTTTCAAATCACTGCAAAACCCAGTGTCTTACCTGGGCCGCCTAAATGTCCCATATTTACGTTTAATACTAAAACTAAACACATTTTCAAATCACTGAAACTTCCTAATTTATTTTATAACTTCAAGTAATATTTTGGATCACGTCATTATGCTATGTCATGTGCGATAGTACCTACAGCTAAGCTAGACCCAGTAGCGAAGAGGGCCCTTCTCCCCACTCTGCCGAAGCTGCACAGACGACAGTGAGCGTGAATGATAAGTGTCCCTGCCAGCCTGCCAGAGTCACAGTGACGGGTGTTTGTTTTGAGTTTCGAACCTTATTCTTGTAACGTATGCAGTTCTTCGAATGCATATAGAACAGGAAAAATATTAATAGTATTATTATTTTTATTTTTATAATCAATGGTCATCACAGGAAAATACATTAATGTAACAAATCAGCTAAAGCAGACAGTTAGTTTTCATAAATAAGTAATTTATTTAAATCAGACAAAAAAGACAAAGTAATTAAATAAGTGAAAGATCGGAATAATATTGTTTACATATTTAAAAAGTAAACAAACACTCATAATGAGTGACCTACCGTACTGGATGAAACAATTGTAAAAAAATAATAGCTGTATCATCTTCAACATTTTGATGTTATTTAAATGGGGAAAAGCTATAACTTTGATTACCCATTATGTTGGATAGAGTAAACATATAGACCTCCGGTTTGCGCCAATCTTCTTCTTTTATCAAGAGCTTTAACATGAGGTGTCACTCAATAGGGGTTCTCATTTAAAATTTTTTACTTACACCCAAAATACCCCATTTATGGGGATGGTTTAAAATTTACGATACACCAAAAAAACTCCATTTTTGTTCATGTTAACAATCCTCAAAGCAAATTTGTTTATTTCCATTAATAAAAAAAATAATATGGGGGGGGGGGGGCTTTTAAGACACCTGGTATATGGCTTGTACAGCTGTTGTTTGTGTGTATTCCGTGTTGTGCTCTCATTTGGGATATTTATTTTTTAATTTATTAGTCATGAAATTAAATGAGTTTTTCAATATGTATTAATCACTAAATGTGGTCCAAATTATACCATCTTTGGTCTTATTTTGATTACAATAATCTCATCAATAAACTATTCATGATGAAAAAGTTAATAATATAAAAATTTTAGCATTGCTGGTTTTTAACTTATCGGCTGCCTCAACTCTGAATCATCGGTCTCTTATTTGTAGTCGTTTGCATCGCTCGCCAAACATCAAAAGCGTGCCGCGAATCTGACTAAAGGGTGTCTGGTGCTCCCAAGTTGTCCCATTTCGATTCCGAAGTGAGGGACAATGTGGGAGACTTTACTGTAGTTGGCTCGTGTAATAGCAATGCACTGTAGTGTGGGGATATATTGAGGTTTTTCGATTGGCGATTGGCAGATGTAAAATTCTGAACTTAGTGTTGAATGAGTGTGATTGAGGAAGCGGATGGTATACCACAATAGATCCATGTGGGTCGCAGTGGTGAGGAGGCCTGGTACTCCTCTATCCCTAATTAACGGATGATCCAGTGCAACGTTTGTTGCAGTCCAAAACAAACAAAAATAGCCTAATAAAAAGCAATACCGGAACGGCGTAAACCCCGGGCAAAAACACAACACTGAATGTTAGCATACCGCAACGTTTGTTTTGAATATTGCGCTTAAGCTTCTTAAAGTTTTTACAATAGACATCTGAAGTGATGGTCGTACTATGTTCCATAAACTCAACCAGAAAAACTCCTTCGGGATCCTTCCTCGATGTGAAAGTTTGGTGGGCTTTCTTCGGCTTGCGAGGAGAATCGGTATGGCCCCAAGCCATCGATTGTTGTTTTGTTTCGGCGTATTCGAACGCCACCCAAGTTTCGTCACAATTCTCTTCAAAAATCTTTCTTCCTGGTCGTAGAAAGAAACGGAAGTCTAAGGCAGAGCCCATTCGTTTGGTTTTACCTCTGTATGCAATTTCGGTACCCATCGAGCACAGAACTTTCGGTAATCTAATTTATCCACGACAACCTCGTACAAAACCATATGAGAAATTTGCGTGAATTGTTCAGAAAGTACAGAAATTAAAAAAAACATGTTTGTAATGAAAAAGGAAGAAGACATGTTTTTTGAGTTTTTTTTTGTTGAGGATTGAGAGGAATTCTAAAAAAAATTTTAATTTATATATGTGATGAAAATATAAAATTTTATTTTGTTAAAATAAAAACATTGAAAAAATAATTGAAGTAGTCATTTCAAGAGCTAGCACGATCATCCGATCCCGAGATTATCATGGTAAATGATAGAATACATTTTTTATTTTAAATTAATGTTATAAGCTATTGTATCTAATCCTTCCTTCTTTCTGAAGGACCCGGTATCCTTTTCACCGGATGCTTGTTGTGGTAACTTTCCTCCCCCCAAAACGGATAGGAAACAAAGCCAGCTTTCATTTTAATTTGGTTTCAAGCGTTTTCATCAAGCTTAGGCTCTATGTATGTCTCTATTTTTAACTTATTTGTATAACAATAAAATAAATGTACTTTTTTTCACGAACTTTTTTTTAATTTCTCCTGTTTTTATGTTAAAAAAATCGGTATTTTTTCTGAACTCTGTTCGGAATAGGTGGATTTTCGGAATAGCGGGACTCCACTATATGTAATTGATTGTATTCATTCTTTTATTAGTTGTAAGTTTATAAATGTAGACATTTAAAAACATTGTAAAGTAGTAAAAGATAGTTAAAAAAAGAAGAAATTATTGTTTTAACCCTGGAATCTTTTCAACCAGGTTTCAATAAAAATGTTTATAAGTCTTAACATATTTAAAATGTACCTTCCTCCTCTTACATACCTTTCAATGGCCTCTTTCGCTACATTTTCCTGTGCTTGTGCTATTTCCTCCACTCCAAAGTTTGCTTGTGTTCTCATTTCTCTCGGACCTAATCTGAATGTTCTGGTACGCCTCCCCACATTACTCATTTCAACCTCCAGTCAATCAGTGATTTTCTGATGATGGTGTAGACATCCCGAAACGCGTCAAAGTAGAAATAAAATAGGTTACTGACTGTAAATTAAAAGGTATTGTGCTTTATTATATACAATTAGAGACCTGGATACCAGAAAATTAATATCATGAAATGTCACAATATTTATAAAAGTAATTATGTATAATTATTGGTTTCTTGTCTTAGAAAAGCTCCTAGAGAATTGGTACTTGCTTGTGTTTTGGAGCCAAACAAAATAGAAAGAGCGGAAAGAATTTGCCAGATGTTTGGTCTTGATTTGCAACAACTTCTTGAGATTGCAGCTAAAAGACAGTTGGAGATGGGTCAATTACCAAGTGCACTTTCTTTATATAAATTAGCAAGAGTAAGTATGTTTATAGTCTTACGTTTATAAAACTATTAGTTGAAAAATTGAAGAACTGATCAAATATTCTTTTTTAACACTTTATATTCTAATTATAAATTTTTCTAACATAGATATCATTTGATTGTTTATACATAATTTTTTTTAATGGACTTCCGTTAGAAACTGCTGTTCCAATTATTGTATAGTTGTTAGACAGAATGTGTTGTTATGAAATATAATTTTCTTTGAAGTAAGGCTTTACGTTACACAACACCAAGTTCTGTGTAAATATGTACAA
>JAGFPH010000528.1:50885-66903 GCA_018207615.1 Philaenus spumarius
TCCGAATGCCTAACACAGGTTGACACAGAGGGATCGGTCGTAAGTCGTTCAACCCCCACTACGTTTGTATTATTAATTCCTAAATTAGGCCTGTCAAAAAGTCTCTGTACTTGATTTTTAATTAATGGGGCATAAATAGCACTTATGGTGGAATTTGGCTAGAAAATACAGTTTTCCTTCACCAACATTTTGGCTGTCTCTTTCTCCAGTCAGAGTCTTTTAGTAGCTTAAAGCCCTCAACCCATAGAATAGCTAGTTATGCATTTTGTATGCTCCGAAGCACGGTTTTTAAATGGACGAGAGGTTTGTCCCACATACGATAATCCACACTGACAAGGTATAAGGTGATCTTAAAATAAGTAAAAATGTTCATATGAACATAAATCTGGAAATGCTTTGTTTTGCGCCAGTCAGCCATTTTTTATCATTTTTTCAAAATAATGTTAATGTTATATTATTAGTTATTCGGACATTTGCCATCATTTGTGTGTTCAAAAATCAATACACAACATTTCGGGAATATAAATCAACTCCCATTATCAAGTGACTAACAACTAAGGGAACACAAACCTAGAGATCTAGGCCTATGTAAAGAAAACAAGTAAAGCTAAAATATATCACTAACCTTAACCAACTATATACTACATCTCAGAGCTGAAACTGAGAAGTCAAAAAACACATTAATACAAACACACACCTAAAGGCAAACCATGACCGGAGTCAGACAAACAACTGGCCGGGTGCCGAGGGAGTGGAAGTCACCAGTTAGGGGAGTGGCCTATTGTTCATTAAGTTTAGTTTCCTAGCCCTCGCACAACTTAAAACCCCAAGGGGGGGGGGGGGGTAAATTGATTTTTTAACACACACAAATGATGGCAAAATGATGGAATAACTAATAATAAAATGTAACATCCATCATTGATAACTTCAAACAGAGAGTGATAATGTTCCTAGAAATAAGTAAGATTATGAGTTTAAATTTGGTATACACATTGCTTTCACTATTTCTGATCAATATATCAAGATCAAAAACTTTCCTACGTAAATATTCATAATGGCAATTAAAATTTTTAGTAAAATATCTCCGAAATTGTAAATTTTATGATAATTGTATAAGAGCCAAAATATTCATATTTTTTAATGACAAACAAAATGGATTAACAAAACTTTTTGTACAGTAAGACCTCGATAATCCGTCATGCTCGGGGATCCGGTGATGCCGGATTATCGAATATGCCGGATTATCGAGGTCTTCCTTTAAAATGGTTTAGACAGGGAATAAACTATAAATAAACGCACATGTACTGTATATGAACAGGTAAATTACACGTTGAAACTACGTAACATTAACTGCGTAGAGAAATTGCCGCTAACTAATACATTTTAAAAGCCTAAAACAAAATTATTTTGTACATAAAATATTTATAATATAAGCTCTCTGAGCGCTGGATTGTAACAAATGTAAAAAAAAGGTTCCGTAGGCCTATAATATCGTGCGAGTTACACGCTGATGTTATAATTGTGATCATAGCCCCAGGCTTCAAGATGATGAAATATTTTTCCTATAGTAACCTGATTGATTTTTTATAAGACATATCTAGCCTTTAAAATAATTTTGATCATATATGAAGCGGAGTAATTATGTGTTTTAATGTCTTTTTTGCCTAAACATTAATATAAACAGGAACAGCATTCGGTAAGGGGGGGAGTATGGGCGTAGTAGTGAACAGCGGAGCAGACAAGTTGCGGCGTAGTGATGCGCGATTGTTTGATGCTCGAGATGTTTGAACAATAGAGACAATCGACTAATCACGCATTTCGTGTATCACTAGTTGGGTGTATTACTAAGAGAAGTAGACATAAGTCATAAGTGATTTTAAGTTTTACAGAATAAAGACTTTGTATATAGAAACTCGATTTTTAAAATTTTTACCCTAAAAGTCACTGATTTTTATTTCTGGGAACTAGTAGAAATCCTGAAAGTGGTTTTAAATCGAACAACTATTTACAAGAAATTCAATGTATCTTTTTCCAAAGATTTTAATTGGTTCAAATAATCTTTATTAAGTGGAATACGTTTAACAACATACTGTCAGCAACGAAAGTGTTAAACGGTCCCTTTAATGTTTTTAAAGGACGACGAGAGCACATTGTTTTGAATCGGTTCGATTTTTAAGAGAAATTTTGATTGAAATGTTTGTTTTGGACAAGTTTATTGAGCAGTAGATTTTTACACACTGTTTTTAACGGATGCAGAGTCAACAGACAGTGTAGACCGGGCTTAAATCACTCAATAATCACAAAAACTGCTATTTTTAATGAGTGCAAATTTTCAAGATGATTGATCCCGAACTATCATGTCTGCCGGATTATAGAGTGCCGGATTATCGAGGTCTTACTAACATGAAAAATAACTGTAGTTATTGAAAAAACTTTAAATGAAAAATTAACCCATATCAAAGTTTGTATTTGAATTTATTATGAAAATAAATATTTCATTTTAGTAAATTATTCTTAGACATTCGTTTTACATAGCCCTTCCAAAATATGTATGCATTATTAATATTATTAAAAAATTACATGCGTTACACTGGTCTTTTTGTGCTAATATAGTAACAAATGGGCATTTCATTTCTTGTTCTTTTGATTTGCTTGTAATATTACTTGTATAGAATTAACTGGCAAAGCTTTAATTTTCTGGGAAAAAAAACATCTGATGTATACCTAAAATTCTCATTCCATTAGTGATATTAAAACAGTTTTTCAGCTATCAATCTCCTTCATGACCTTTGCTATTGTTAATTAATTAATTGTAGTTTTATTTTACTAATTTGCTACTCTTTAGTGTTCCGTAATCAGGAAAACAGAATACACTAATTACTTCACCTTGATGTTATAACGTTAGGCGTTATAAAAATAAAAAATTTTAAATCGAGAAAATATTCTACACTTATTTAGTTTATTACTTACTTTTAATTGTGAGGTTCTTGAATAAGTACTTGCTGGAATATAGGACAATGAAATCAAACTACTATGGTTCACATAATAACTGAATTTATTTTGGCCGCTTTAGCCCTGAATTTTTTAAATCGAAGTTACAAATTTACAATCCTTCAATCTTGAATCATTATAGGACGTCATTTCGAAAAAAAAAGTAAATAAACAAGTAACACAAATCAATTTAAACTCAAACAAATGAAATACTTACGGAAAGGCAAACACACATACTTATTATTATAAAAAGAAAAACCCACGCGCAACACTTTTGTAGTTCATCGTCCGATTTATTCACAGTTTGTAAGTTTTTTTTTTAAACACTTCTCACAAATCACATTGTTTACCACAGTTCAACTTATATTGTCCTCTGGCCACCACCATTAAACATGACGCTAATGCACTTTGTCACATTATTTTGATTGCTACCCAGGCGATTCTCCTAAATCTTGCATGTGGAAAATCACGTAGACCATTTTTCCTGGAACTAGCCTGCAGGTGTTTGCTTCTTATCTCGTCTAGACTGGTGTGAACGGAACGTTACTTCGTCTAAATGCGTCTCGAAACACGTTTACTTTCCACTTCTTAACATAAACTGTCTACTTTTTTAAAACCCACATTTAAATTGAATATAATAATTAACTTTAATAATTGTCTACCTTTCACATTTATTCAAATTAATACTAGAATTGACTTTAAAATTTGTCTGCCTTTTATCAAAATGTTGAACCGACTCATGTCTTATGCATTTTCCCTCCCCTTTACTTTAAGAATCCTGAAGCTTTAATTTGCCACTTTTTATTTTTTTAGTTTACATTAATTCAACAATCTTACAATGTTTGTCTGTTACAGCAGTTTTTCTTACAGACGGTTAGACATAACAAGCTGAAATTTTAAATTAGTAATAGTTCGCCATTACTTAACTACTGACCTGAAGTAAAAAACATAATTTTTTTTAAATTTAAAGGCCACTTTAGCTGAAAATGGGAGACTATAAGCTAATAATATTTGTAAGCCCGTTGACCAATTTTTCTCAGAGATGGTTTGACGAAATAGTCTGCAATTTGACATTAGTAATAGTTAGCCATTGATCAACTACAGACCTGAAATAAGAAATAAAAATTTTGAGAAGCTTTTTTGGGTTTAAATTGGGAGAGGTATGGGGAAATATTTTCAGGGCTGTGCGAATCCAGAAATTCTAGATCGAATCCGAATCCGAATAATATTTTTTCAGTCATTTCAAATCCGAATCGAATCCGAATAATATTTGTATGCTAATTACGAATCCGAATAACATTTTTAGGCTAATTACGAATCCGAATCGAGTCCGAATCTCAAGCCTACGAATCCAAATTTCAAGTCTACGAATTCAAATCGAATCCAAATCCTCTATAGTTTGTCGAATTGATACCAAATATTAAAAAATTATACATTTTAAAAGGTATTTATAAAAATTATTATTTATTGGACTGTGAGTAGCTTATTTTAAAATTAAATTATATTAAAAACTAACATTGAATCCAAGTCCAACTACTTTTTATTGGGAATTTAACACAATCAAATGCAGCCCACCTAGTAACTGGTATCATAATTTAGTTAATAATAATTATTAAGTGAATAACATAATAAAAATTTAATAGGCTAATTAAATCAGGTAATGTCAAAAATTAAAAAATCAAACTGCAACACTTATAGGCTGCAGTAAAACATTTAATTCACAGTAGCCTAACATGGTGCTACTCTGTTCAAAACCGTTAATTATTTTTTCTCATTCTTACTGTTTTATCCTTGAAAAATTTTCAAATCTTTTCAGTCACTACTCGATCTTTCGAACCGAATCTGGATTAGCGGATTCGTTTTTGAATACGAATCCGAATATTTTTGCATGGTGGATTCGGCTATCAAATCCGAATCGAATCCAGAGATGGATCCGGATTCGAATCTATTTTCGAACTATTTGCACAGCCCTGAATATTTTTAAGCCCTTAAGCAGTTTTTTCTCAGAGACGGTTTGATGAAATAGCCTGCAATTTGACATTACAGCCCGCCCTCGCTAGTCCGACAGGTACGGGACTGACGTAGTGTCGGATTACCAAAATCGTCGGATTATCGAAAATGGCTATTCTGTAATGCATTTGATTGCCAAAAAGATATAACTATCATTTTAAACAATGTATTAATCACCATTAAATTCTTGGGAAGAATTAAAAACACAGAATAAAGGAAACACAATTTTAATTTATGTAACTAAACTTATTTTACAGTGTTACAAATAAGGCGGGCATTTCAATTACGTACATCCAAAAAAATACGCATAAAAGTACACAATTCATTAAAAAAGTAGGCCCCTGTAAAATTAATACATACGTGTTTCAGCACGGTATTTAGTTGTTGAAAAAGTCTGTGATTGACTTCTGCTTCTTTTTTTGTACACAGTCCATCATTGCTGCTTCTTGCAATCCTTTTAAAACTGAAATTTTTGTCATGTCCACATCTCTCTCTTGGCACCAACGTAACAAAGTATTAGCTGCCGATACAGCTTCATCACAGCTGACGGTGAAGGTTTTTTCTGGCGCTGCGTCCTCGATCACGTCGTCATCAGCTGCTGTAACTTCCTGGATTATATCTGCGTCTGTCACGTCAGCATCAAGGTTGTCCTCCATGATCCATGTTCTAAGCTCTTCAACTGATGTGGGGGCAAGTTGCACTTCGTTACAAAGTTCCAATGTAGCCTCCAAAACGGGTTCTGGATCGCTGCTGGATGTAGGATTACATGTTGTAAGACATGGATTGTTAGGCCATACATTTTTCCAAGATTTGATCAAAGTTATGCTTTTTACTTGTTGCCAAGCATATGCAGCGTTCAAAATGGCGTCCTTAATGTTAAAAGCTTTCAAAATCGCTGCAATATCAGCATCAGGTTGACTGACAACATCCATAAGAATGCGCTTTTTGTAGTGAGCCTTGAGAGTTTTTATCACATTTTGATCCATGGGCTGGATTAAAGCTGTGGTATTTTTTGGTAGGTACATAGCTTCAATGTAGCCATCAGCAGTTTTGATTTTCAATTCATCAGCATCAGGATGTCCTGGTGCATTATCCAGTAAAAGAAGGGCTTTCATTGGTAACTTGTTCTTCTTTAATTCAGCCTTAACTTGTGGAACGAAGCTGTTAGTGTACCAGTCATGAAAAACTTCTTTTGTGACCCAAGCGCGACTTTGTGACTTGTAAGTTACTGGCAGAGATACAACCTTGACATTTTTGAATGCTCAAGGGTTTTTTGATTTTCCTACAACAAGCAGTTTTAAAGCATGAGTGCCTGATGCATTAGCACACACCATAAGCGTGAGTCGTTCTTTTTGCAATTTCCTTCCTGACACTTTTTTTTCCTCATCACTTACAAATGTTTCTGCCGGGAGCTGTCGCCAATTTAACCCGGTTTCATCTGCGTTGTACAGTTGCTCGGGAACTAAACCAAGCTCAGTAATTTTTTTGTCTACCATTTCAATGAACGCATCAATCTCAGACTTGTCAGCAGATACCTTTTCACCACACATCTTCATAAACCGTATACCATGGCGTTTTTTGAAGTTTTCAAACCATCCATGACTAGCTCGAAAATCATTCTTCTTCGTTATTTCTGTGTAGAAATATTGAGCTTTTTGTTTAAGTATGTCTCCGGAAATAGGAACATTCCGTGTGCGTTGTTGTTTAAACCAAATGAACAGTGCTTCTTCCACCTCAGGAAACTCGCTTGTTCTCAGGGTTTTCCTGTTTAAAGCGTCGTCTTCAACAGACTTCATAAACCCTTCAATTTTTTCTTTATTCTTCATTATATCATAAATCGTAGGCCGTCCGATTTCATAAAATTTCGCTACTGCAGTCGGCGTTTCACCTCTATCTATTCTTTTAATAATCTCCCACTTCTCCGATATTGTTAAAGTTTTGTGTTTCCGTTTAACACCACTTGTACTAGCCATTTCACACAACTACTGTACACGAACACTTGCACTTACTAACAAAGAAAATACCACTGCACCGGGAAAGTGTACTGCACGTCCCGAAAGTCAACTGAACATTGAACGGAAGTGCTCCGACGGCAACGAGACGTGAGTCACAGTGTTTCATGTCACTGCATGCTTGATTTTTTGCTCCCGTAACAGGCGCGTCGGATTACCAAGTACCTCGGATTTCAAAGCGTCGGACTAGCGAGGGCGGGCTGTAGTAATATTTAGTCATTGATCAACGACAGACTTGAAGCAAGAAATTTACATTTTTAGGAGCTCTTTTTGGGGTTAAAACTAAATGAATACAATAATATATGTTTCTTTAAGTCCACATTGAAGTAAAATTGTCAAATCCAGATTTCTAAGAATAGAAATATATATAGTAAAGTAATACAGTAATATATTTACTCATAATATACTAAAGTAAGAATCATTTTAATACTTTCTTAATTTTCAAATCCAACCTTAAAGTTGATCTGATCACATGTTTCTGTGGGTGAAGCCAAACAACTTAAAATAATTGTTCATTTTTAAATATTTAGGGTTAACATTTAGGAACCTTTTAAATATGTCCTAAGTGGCTCTTTACATTTCAAAGTACTTGTACATTGTTATATAAGTTGTAAGAAGCTAGAATTACAGATAATTGATTACTTGTATTTAATAAATGAATTTAAATCTCTAAAAAACAATTCATTCCTAAAAAATCTCTTGGGGTCATGAAATCGTGCAACCTGATCAAACATAGGAAAGGTAAAAGACTAGGGTAAATCAATCAAAGACTGATCAAATCAAACTAGGGTAAAAGACGTAATCGATTTGAAATCAACCTTATCATTTTATTGATACTAATTTCAGATGTAAAAGATATTAAAACAAGTTTATACATATACATAAATGAAACAATGAATCCTGCTTATTTTATCAGAGAGCATGTAATTTAAAATGAAATAAAGTTTAAGTGCACATTTACATACCATGGATTTGAACTACTTATTAAAAACACTAATTTTATTTCTCACAAACCATTTGTTTCACTTTTGATGAAGATTGATGGATGGATGGAGATAAAAATACAGTTGTACTTCTAGTGATAGCTTGTGATGGCGTGGTTCATGGTGTAACCCTCTTCTGCAGTTTTCTCATAAATCGCCTTGAATGTGCAATTTATGTGCCGTCTTCTTGTTATACGTGATGTAGATAACTAGCTAATACTGATTATTATCACTACTTGTTCGATTAAATTATTTATCAAATTAAAACTGATTAATCTCAGAGACCATTGCTCCTCTGAACTGTACACTGTCGATGCTAATAAAGAAGTTAGTATTCGAAGGACTACACCACTACACCCTTCGTTTTAGCAAAGATAGTTATGTGATTTATTCGGTATACACTGTTCTCATATACACATCACTACATAATCGATAGTTATACCTCTATGTACAATCCTGTACATAGGTTGATAGGCAGCATTTAGTCACTTTTGTCATTTTGACATTTAAATTGTACTATTTTGAACTGAGTTGAGTACGTACACGGCACTGTCGGTTTGTTTTGATTTTGGAATACACTTGTTCTGTCTACGTCATTTATTTAGAACTATTAAGGCTCTCTCTCATGAAATTTAATTTATAAAAAACAAATAAAATGCTCTCATTTACTTTAATTTGACTTATGGTGTTAATCTATTTTGGGAATTATAATTTTGGAAAGTTGAAAATGTTACAAAGTAGAAAATAAATATTTTTATATAAGTACAAAATAAATATTATTATATAAGTAGAAAATAAATATTGGTTGATAAGTAAAAATCAAATCAGTATACATTTCAAAAATTATGTTTCAGTGCAGGCCAGTGAAAAGTGTTCTCCATATGGCAAGTGCTGGATATACAGAACAATTATTATACTTGACAACAACACTTTTACAATCTGCTCAATTATCAC
This sequence comes from Philaenus spumarius, assembly GCA_018207615.1. Classification (NCBI taxonomy): domain Eukaryota; kingdom Metazoa; phylum Arthropoda; class Insecta; order Hemiptera; family Aphrophoridae; genus Philaenus; species Philaenus spumarius. Next base: position 59,836 of record JAGFPH010000528.1, read on the forward strand.
AGTCTGAAGGATTGCATCTTGCAAATCTTAGTGTCTTAACTTTTACAGAGCAATACCTACGACGGAAAAACTTAGATAAACTAATATCTAATTTCAAGTAAGTTACTTCTTGTGTGTTTTTTTAGCCCTTCATTTAAAAATACAGTTTTTTTGTTGTTCATTTAACAAATGAATTTATTTTGTATTTGTGGCATTTAAAAGTTTCTGAATTTTTAGTTTTGTAAAATTGTTTTAAAAATATTAAAGTAGTTTTACTGCAATTATATTAAAAATATAGTTTATAACACCTGTATTTGACAAGATAGTGTTCTCCCTTTTATTGGTGTAGTTCAAAGTTATATAGTATGAGTACGCTACTCCCCTATCTTAATTAGTCTTTACTGGTAAAAAAGGACATTAATGTCTTTAATAAGAGGTTTTATTTATTGTGCTAGTAAAACAATTGCATCTAAATAAATTAAGGCCTAATCAGGCCCGGATTAGCAACTATTTACGTCCTAGACCAAAGTTCTAAATTACGCTCCCTTCAGGCTGTCTGGAATTTTTTTTCATATTTAACAGTTTTTTAAAACTCATGTTTTAGAAATTCTCTGGGGACTATTTGAGCTATTAACACGGTTTTATTTTTTATCCTTTTGATTGCATTTTTAACTATTGACAAAAAAAAAAAAAAACTACTGTATATCAATCACGCAATAACAGCGATTGAAACGTCAAAACATATGAAAAGTCAATATTTGTAATTTGTAGTAAACAGATATTGACTACTGACTAAAAAGAAAGTATGTTGAAAAATAAAACACACTACTAAATAAACAACGCTGTCTATGTATTTACTAATGACCAGTGCCGGTCTGGATAGAATTTGGGCGCTCGGCTAAAACCATTAGTAGGCCCCTTTTCTAAAAAAAATCTCCAAACAACAAATATTTGAATGAGTTGTTAAAACAGTTCCAAAAAATACACAACAAATTCAGTCAAAGTTTAATTTACTATTGTATATTGGGAAATCGCTGAGAAAAACTATACATAAAATGAATACTGATTAATATTCCTTTTGATAACCCTATTTAAATTTATACCACCAGTTTTTGCCTGAGTTCGTCACTGGTTGAGGCGGTTTGATCAATTACTTAATTTTGTACGAGTTTTCAAACAAATCTTTCTCACAATTAATTAATTTAAACATTTTTAGACTTCTAGCCTCCAGGATTGTATAATAATATTAAAATTTGTTTATTACCTTATATGGGCCGTCACAATCCTTGTTTGTTGTTTTTTAAATTACCGGTTTTGTCATTTCTATGATGTCATCGTCAGATTTTCAAACACAGTCATAATAAATAAATACACGAAACACACAGTATAAAAACACTTAAACAAAAACACTATACAAGTTTTTAACATTGACACAGAAAAGGTGATCATCATGCATGGTTCACTGTGGAAGTCAAGTGTACACTGCTAAAGAAGGTGGTCTCCACTCATAATGTTTGTGTTCAATGCGTCTATATAATCCACTAATAATTATGTTGAATATGGCATTTGAACTATGGTGTATTTTATCATTTAAAAGAAGATCTTGTTGTGATTTTGTGGCCTTATATATTTTTAACTACTCTTATAATAACATCCATAGTAATTTAAATATTTAACATAAATGTAAAAAAAGGCAGCCTCCTTAATACAAACATTATGAGTGGATACCACCTTCTTTAGCAGTGTGCACTTGACTTCCACAGTGAATCATTCATGGTGATCATCTTTTCTGTGTCAATGTTAAAAACTTGTACAGTGTTTTTGTTAAAGTGTTTTTATAGTGTGTGTTAATGTATTTATTTATTATGACTGTGTTTGAATATCTGACGATGACATCATAGAAATGTCGAAACCCGTAATTTAAAAAACAAACAAACAAGGATTGTGACGGACCGTATAAGGTAATAAACAAATTTTAATATTAATTAATTGTCATTAAATTAGCCAATAAAGGTTTTGACAATGAACTCAAATTTATAAACAGAATATAAATTGTTAAAAAATTCAGACTGGGATGAAAGATGGTGCAAAATAGTAAACACACGGGATAAACACTGTGTAGTTCTCTCATTTCTTGCCCACTTTGCACAGATGTCTGTTGATTTGCTCCTCAGACTCCCAACTTGATTTTTCTACAGTATCACTGTCTTGCTCTCTCCCCCTTCGGTCACTTCCACTTTCGTTGCAAATCTTCATCTTGTTCCCGTTTTTTCCATACTCGATAGTTTCTTACTTTTACTCATTTTGGGATTTCAATAACAGTAAAACACTAAGAACATAAACCGAAAATTGATTAGTAAACGTTGGAATGGAAGATAAATAAAACAGTTTGTCTTGACTGTATGCAACACGTGATGCTGACGGGCTGATCAGCCGTTTCAGTGCATGTCGTGACGTTGTGAGCAATGTTGCCAATGTAATTTAGAGATATTACCTTTTACCAAAAAAATTACCTGTCTACACTGCCCGTAGCTAATATTGAACTCTATAATTTTATTTTTGATTTCTGGAGGGCCACGTGGGCCCTTCAAAATCCTTCCCGGCCTGGACCCTCGGCGATCGCCGACCAGCCGACCTGGCCAGACCGGTACTGCTAATGACAATCAAAATATGTACTTAGTTTTAAAATTTCTTCTTTCTGGCTTTGTACCAGGCCCCGCTAGACTCTCCTCAACACCCCCTCTCTCTTTCAAGGCCAGTGAAACCTGGACGCTCGCTACTCATGCTCGACTAGAAGTACAAAATTTTTCGTTTTTCCCTGCCATCTGTGCCCCCCACAAGCCTGCGCCCTAGGCCATGGCCTAGGTTATGGCCTAGGTTGGCCTTTTGGGTAATCCGGGCTGAGCCTAATATACATATAACAAACTTATTGTTGTTAAATTTATTGGTTAGTAATTACAACAGTACAAACACTCTGTGTCTATTTGTCAAATAGAACTTACCATGTTAATAGGGAATCTATAGCCTAGCCTAAATTATCGTATATGAATATCTTAGTTCCAATGCAACCGAAAGACATATATATAATTTATTAGCACAATATATTCCATTACAATAACTCATTACATTTTTATATGAAAATATCAGAACAGGTACCTTATCAGAATTCTACATCTACTCAAATATATGAACACGGTTACATGTTAGTCATGCTTAATTAACATAATTACTTTTTAAATTTAACTATTAACTAATTTACTGGTCTTACTAAACATTCATTAACTGAGTAAAGCTCTATCAATAATGCTATCTTTTATTATTTTTCTAAACTGCCTAATATTTAACTTCTTATAATCACTGCTGGGTAGCCTGTCGTGAACTTCTAACAAATAAAGTTAGATGGTGTTTTTGGGAAGTTTAAAATCATTAGCCTTTCTGGTATTAGGTATATCTGTGTTCAGATTTAGATTTTGTAGTTTAAAATTAAAATGTTAAATGAACAAAATAGACTGAAGATAATTAGAAGTTATCAACAACAATTATTTACAATTATTAAAAAAAAAAGTTTGCTAAGCATTAGTTGTTCACCAGTCCAGTCGAGTTGTATGTTCCAACAAATGTTAATACAGTGCCCGTCTTAAGTGAAATAAAACTCATGACTGATAAAAGCATTAAGAATAAAAATATTCACATTCAACTATAAATAAATATCCTGAACTATATATTTTATGAAAATTAATAAGTTTTTAACATTTGTGATTAACTTTTTAAAACTTGATGCTACCAAATTATCAAACTATTAATTGAAATGTCAAAGCCAATCTACATATTTAATTACCATACCATTAATAATTATTAACTTCAAGGAACTGTATAGACTGATATGTTTTACTAATTTACTAAAATTAATATAATCAAAATTATTTTAAACATGATACACTTTATTAATAAGACTTAACAGTGCCAGCACGAGTGCCCCTACCCGAGATTAAATTAAGCATTTAATACAATTTAAATGTTAAAACTGAAACAGTACAATTAACTATTGAACGTTAGTCCATTTAAAATCTTGTTTAAATCAACACTAATATTATAAAGAGGTAAAATTTGTTTGTTAATATGTAAGGGGGTAAAAAAGCTACACTACCCCTGAGTAACATAGGCTATAATTCATTTTGATAAAAACATTTGTTATTTGAATATTTGTAAATTTAGTCAGAAAAAATTCTTAGGTTAGGCTTAGACTGATGAACCAAGACATATTTCTTGAATGTATTTACATTTATGATTTATTACCATAGCAACCGATTGAATAAAATAACAGATAAAACAGCTGTTTGCTCTAATATTTCCATTAATAGCTGATTTCAAAATTGGAAGCAATTATTTGTTTCTTACTTCTAGGTTAGGTTATTCTTATTATTAAAGTGTAGATCTGAGGCTTGCTGGTTCTTTTAACCTTTATTATAACTGATGTATAAAATGTACAAAATAATTTGATTTAAACATTAATTATTTACCATTTAGCATTGGGGTTGTTATTAATCCTACACCTTTATTATAAAGAAAACATAACATGATTATGAGTATAGAAGGTTTCAACGGGGTTGGCATCCGGGCACGCAGGGGCTTCCCCTAGTAATTTATAACTTTCTTAAGTCATATTAGATTTCATTATCAAATATATTCAATTGAGCTTATGCTTTTTTGTTTATAAACTAAATTAATACTATATGATAAGTTTTGAATTGAAATTAATAATTTAAAAAAACTAAATTGTGTGGCGCTAATTTACATATTTTTCTTCTAACAAGTTTTGTTATTATTAGTACTGTATATCATTTATAATTGCTGTTTTCCAAAAATGAGGCATTGAGAATTGATTAAACAGTCATATAATTATGTTTACTTTTATATAAAATAATATTACAGACGTTGGAAATTAAATGTTTGTGATGTGTTGGTAAATTCCTTTTTCTCTTAAAATTTATTTTTGAATGTAGTGGACATTAGAAACCTTTCCTAGATATGCATACGATTTACTGTAATAGTACTTGTATTTATCAGTTCTTATTTGTAATCTTTTTTACTTATCTACTTAAAATATAAAACACAAATAAAAGACAATAGTTTCTCCAATACCCTGTGTCAGAATAATAAACAACAAATTTTCTACATTCTATTATTTCTATTTGTTTTTTTTTTAACTGGAAGCAAATATGTATTAGTTAAAAAAACAAACGTGTATACTGATTGCTTATTCAGAAAAATATGACTTTGTTTAGAATTAAAAAGAGAGTAATATGATTATAATACGATACTGTTTGTTTGTTTTGCTTTTAGAACGTTTCTGAAAGACAATCAGCATTATGACGAAGTTTTAGCAGTAAGTGTTGTAGGTCAGAGCGGGCTCTGCTCCATTTTGAATTTCTTATGTGATCAACGAGGACTTCACACACAAGTGCTAGATGTACTATCTAGGATTATTAACAGTCAGCATTCCCTTAAATTAGATTTTGAATGTAAGTGAAATTTAAATAATAATGCAATACTGTTTATTTTAGAGAAATAATTTCAAAGTGTGTAAAAACAGTGTGTTGCAGTGTTTTTCCCCATTCCAGTTATTCACAAACTGACTCCAAACTGATTTATTATAATTTTTAAAACAAAGTGAATAAAACAATAAATATAATTACAGAAAAGTATTTATGTAGTGTTTTTTTAAATTATGAGAGATGATTTATGAACAAGTCCATTTCTAGAATACACAAATCTGGCAGTGAATTTCAATACATTTTCTAACCCCGGATTCAGTATATTAAATTATTTGCATTGCTTTGCCTTTATTTAACCGCTCTAAAGCTTTGATTTTATTACATTGCTGTTTCACGGTACTTATTTTTTACAAAATGCACAATTATTACAATACATTATACATACACATAAATTTGTAAAAATATTATTAATTTAGAACCTAAAACATGTCTGCAATGAAATAATTTAACCCCGAGACTGATATTGATATTAGACAATATTTACCACAACAAACAGGTTGTGTCAGATGACCTATGTTATGAAGGAGCATGGGTTACAGCGAAGCAGATGACCTCCCCCAAACCAGTTATACTGATGGTTGACTATGAACGGTTAAGTGGCTTCCAGGTTGATCCAGACTTCCACTGAACTACCAATTGTATTTAACTACCCTAACCAATGGCAGCTTTAAACATTTTTGCAATATTCTGAATCCCGACTTTAAATAGTCAATGTGGTTGTAATTTTCTTTTGAGTCATAATGAAACATTTTATTCAAATTGTAGCTCCAGAATTTAAGTAATAATACCAGTAAAGAAATTGAACGAAAGTAAAGAATTTATAAATTGTGATAATTAAAGTGAAAACGAAAAACTTAAAATGTTATGTGATTTGAAAGTGTAAAATAAAGCTTGTTATTGGATGACTAAATTAGGTTCAGGTTCAACCATACTGGAAAGTATATAAGGTAATAAACATACATTGATTTCAAATTTGAACCAATGCTTGATAAACATTATTATTTCACTAAGGTTAAAGGATAACTAAATGGGCAGTAAACATTTGTTAATTAACTGAGTATATTTACTATATTGTATAAATTAACTCAACTTTGGACTTTTAACTGTATTACTACATTTCACTTTTATTATATAGATAAATGGTATTAAATTGATATTTATTTAATATAATTTTGTTTTAATTTATGTTAGTTTCTATTACATACAAAAATTCTTGTCATTCATGCAAAAATTGTGTCCCTTACTGGGCATGCGTCAGGATGTAAGTCAGGTCGCCTCTACTCCACCACTCTATCCTGATCCAAGTACCTCTGTCCTAATCAATTCCATGAAAATATTGGAGTAAACAATAATATGTTTGCATTTGATTCCCCGCGAGTAAATTTCATATGGATTTTTTCATGTGAATAAATTATTAAAGTTGTATGTTACTTTTTTACTATACTGTTTACATAATTTGTTAAAAAATCTCTTAACAGAGAAAATATAAAGGCAAACTAGTGAAACCGATCCTACAGTTCTATCAAGATTAATA
>JAGFPH010000528.1:72438-96680 GCA_018207615.1 Philaenus spumarius
TAGTTAATTATGTCCCTTAACTAACAAACACGCTTAGTTTAGTAAAACCAATAATAAGGATATATATTTTTGCTGTTTTTTTTTTAGGCAAAACCCTCTTTAATGATTATTGCTTAGAAATAATAATCAGCACAAAAATTTAACCTGGCAACTGTCAGTTTCTACCGTATGTTTGTGGTATACTTATAATGTCTATGTTTGATAATTATTATTAAAACTATAAGCCCAAATAAATTAAGTCACTAAACTTATAACAGATTGTTTATACCTCTTGCCCACCCGTAGTGAAGACTCACATTAAAAATATGTTAAGAAGGAAAAATGTATTTAATTTAACTGTTGTAGATCAAACCGTTGTTAACTTTAGGGATGTTATTGTAATGGATCCAAAAATCTAAATCAATTTTGTTGAAGTTTTAAGGTTTCTACAGTGTTGTTTTAAGGTTACTACTGTATTTTTACACTATCTTTAAAAAGATGTATGTGTGTGTACATATATAGACATCTTTTTCCTGTATGAAATCTCATGAATTCTGAAAGATAGCGGCTTTCTAGGGGTGCCAATCAAAACATATTAATGTAAATATAACCTAAAAGAAATTTCTTCAAATTCTGACCATACATTTTCTGTTCAATTTTATCTGTACATGCGCATTATAATCTCCATAAACTACATACCAGAAAACAGCTCAGATATAACATATTTTGTCGTCTTCATACGCTGTTGTATAATTGCGATCGAATGCCGGCGTTTTATAAAATTACCGCTATTAATATTCGAACGTCGCATTCTTTTGCGGACATTCGTCATTTTATTTTAAATAATATTTCACCAGTGGCATACATTGTTTTTGCGGACATTCACTGTGGTAGTTAAATTATGTTTTTTAACTGATATTTCATACCTTTTGCCTAATTTGTATTCGGGTTTCGTCATCTTTTGTGAAAACTCACTGTAGTATATTAAATTATGTTTTAACGCCAATATTTCATGAAATTACTGCTAATTGTGTTATGGCGTTAATTTCTTCCATGAACATTCAGTTTTTTGTTGATAGGTATCGGTAGCGACCCATCCCTAGTTTGCAAACACACAAAGTAATCGCTACTAATGGCTAGAAGTAACGGTACGGCTACTTCGGCTACTCTATTACTTTGTTGCAGTGTAGATTCTCCGAATACTTTGTATTGGAATGAAATGGGATATAACGACTAGTATAACGAGGAAATATAAACCGGGGCCGTGGAAATCGGCGTACCAAACGTATTTTCAGAGATTGGTGGTGGCCGGGCTCGGAATCGGAATTGACTCGATATTGATTCCAGTGCCGAGAATCAGTGGAATCGAGAATTGACCCATCCCTAGTTTTAATCTATATTACAATTACTGAGTTACAAACTATGTTTTTCTTAAAGAAACCAAAGATAGTGAGTTGTGTATTTAAAACAGTTTAAAGTTTAAAGCTATAACTATGCAAACTTCTATCAGAGAATGTTTTAAATAAAGTAGCAAAATCCAGATCAAATTTGTTGTCCTTTAATGTATAATCTAAAAAAATTAGCAGTTGACTTTATTCAAGAATAGACTGATCAGGTTTACTAGTCAATAGGTCAAAACAATTTCAGGTTAGGCTCAGCCCTAGACCAATATAAATGATTTCAAATTAGAGTTTCACTTAAAAATGTAATAAGGAAACATTTGAAAATTTTAGTTTTGTAATTTTCATAAAAATATATTAAGATGTCTCAAACACAACGTGGATTTGGTTGTATTTATCAGAATGCCAGTTCATCTAAATACACATTAATTAAAATAAATGAATTTGAAATTATATAAGCCCAAACCAACAACAAATTAATCATTACATTGCCAATTATTATTAGTCGTATATTTTGGACCTATATTATTTACTTGTACAGTAGTAAAAAATTGGCCTACGTTTGTTCATTTATGTCATATTGGGAAGTTGATTGTATGGATTTCATGGGTCTCGCTTTGTGTTTAAAATTTTGTATTCCCCCTCTCATTTAATTGAAATTTAAAATATATTTTTTTATTATTAAAATCTTAATAATTTTAAATATGTTTTAGGATGACAGTCAATTTCTACTTAGTGATTGGCTGGCAGGGTACTTTATCATATGCTTCTATTTAAGATATAAAAGAAGAAAACGTGAAAATTCATTCTTCAATACAGAGCTCAACTTGGATCCATTGACAAATTATGACTCTCTGCAAATAAAAGTAAGTTGGTTAACACAGTAAATCCAAAGGCTTTTTATATGTTAGTACAACTTCTTTATTTAGATACTGATAAAAAATAGACAGATTTTGTTTAGTAAACAGCAACAAAATAGGTTGTGAAAAGTTGAGCAATACTTTCTTAAGCAAAACATGTTTAAATACTCTTTTGATTGACTGTCTAACTTGTGCCAGTGCCTACCTGATTGATGTATGGTCAGTGACCATAGTTGACTGTGACATATTGTGTTGCATCTCCTTTATTTCAAAATAAACAAAATTACACTTCCCCAAATTAAACCAAAAATAATAATGTAGTGTATCTCCTTAAACGGGCACAATTAATTTGGAACATTAACCCTTTGACCGCCACGCCGTTTCTACTAGGACGCTCTGAATACCGCCAAGGTCGACCAAGCGAGACATTGCATTGAGCGTCAAGCCACTGTCGTGTGGGATTGTCTAATACTGCCAAGCCTATTTTCGGTATTTTGACGAACGTTTACATAAACCATTTTAGCTTAGCTAATATCAAAGCTAGAATAATGCTTTTGGTCACGTTTTGTTTGGAATTGAAAGTACTACAACTAAATTTACAAAAAATGGTATTAATTCCAGTTTTACATGTGTACTATAACTGAAAAAGTAAAGGAAAACAAATATTTGTATACAATTTTTAAATTTAGAGCCTAATAACTGTGTAAAAAAAATATTTTCCTCTAACCTTATATATTATGTTATTCCCTATTTTATTGAGAATAACTCCCGAAAATTTAAACAAAAAATATTAACATTTAAAATATGTATTTGTGTTTTTTTTACGCAAAGACCCGGTTTTTTTTTTTTTAGTAGAGCCCTTCTTTGAGGACCACTCATTGCTATTGTTGTAAATTCATAGCTCTGAACTCACTAAACACTGACACAAAATGTGTCTCACTTTAGTGAGACCGGAATAATATGACAAAAACATTCAACAATCATAGAACGACTCAGTAAAACTAGCGGGAAAGTATACAGCCTATTTTTGGTATTTTATACGGTACATAAATATTTTATAAATAAATATGGATCCACAATCACAATACACATCCGTTAGATTTTCCCCCTTTCATTTGTTATGTAATTGACATTTAGTACCAAGATTGAATTTTTTTCTTTGCACAATAAAAAATGTACCGTATTTATTTGTACCGTATTCATACATGTATTTATTTTGCACAGCTATACAAACTTTTAAAATAGACGTAAACTAAAAATATGTTGTTACAATATGAAAGGCCAAATCTTATCCTCTTTATAAGTTTAGAAAACATACAGGTTTAGGTAATAAAAGTGACTAAATAAAAAAAATACTAAAAGCCGATTATAACGGCCGTGGCGCTGTTCAGACAAACTGCCGTAGCCGATCACGTCGGCCTATGGCGGTATTCAGACAGCTTTTGAGAGCCGATGTAATCGGCTGTGGCGGTATTCAGACAGTAAAAGCCGATTAGATCGGCCCTTGGCGATCAAAGGGTTAAATACAAGATATAAAACACTTTAACATAAATCAACTTATTATTTAGACAAAATCATTCTAAACATCAGTTACAAAATCTTTTAAATATGGAGGTTTTCTAATAATTCTACTCTTTGTATTGATTAATTAGTTAATTAGTTATGTACCATAAAATATTTTTCACATTCATCACTTTTATTACTAGCAATCTTTTCAGAAACATTATTTATTGATCTGTTTAAATTTTTGCAAACAATTGGAACATTATTCATAATTGCTACAATAGGTGACATAATTAGCTAATGACATTTTGACGTTATATGCAATTATGATATTTACCTACTGTAAACTATAAAGCTGTCATTTCTTTGTAACTTACAGAATATCTTGTTTCTGAATCTTAAAGTTCTGAAACTAAAGGCTGCAGGTTTTCTGTTTTGCATTGTCCTTAACATCAACAAATAACTAAATTCCCGCATTAGGATCAACAATTTTTAGTATTGTTATCTCTCTGACTTTAGTTTTTAACTTTTAAAAAGCATCAGCATAATCACAAAACCTATACCATTAAATATTTTTTCAAGCAAAATGCTAAATAATGGAGGTATTTTTTTAACTATAACAATTAAAGAGATATAAAGAAAATTTATAGTATGTTAATCATTATCATGTTTCTGAAGATTCAATCAGATTTGAGTTTTTTATATGAATTCAAATCTGAATATCTCTTTTCATAAATACGTCAAATTACAACCCATAAACCATTTACAGTGTATTTAATAAAAAGTAAAATTAAATGCTCGCTGAGTGAGTTATATTGTATTTTATTTTTGTATTAACCTAGTTTGCAAAACTACAGTTCAATGTTTCAGTAGGTTCTACTGAGACTGTAAATTAAGTTTTTCTGTCTTCGCTTTATCTATTTCACAGTACTCAATTTGAGGTTTGTGGTGTTACCTTTAGTAAACCAAAAAAGGTGACCGTATAAAGAGCATTACTTCTTCTAAAAACATTGGCTTTTAATTTACTTGGATGTTATATATTTGTTGTAGTTCAATTTAAAAAATATTCCACTGATTTTTATGTGTATACAAGATTGTTTTTAGGTTTTAACTAGTTAATGCTTGGAACACATGCATGTACAATATTTGAACTTTTGTAGAACTTTTTTATTTAACCAAAATCTTTATACTGTAACATTAGGCGTTACAATAAAATGAAATTTGGATAATTATTTGTAAATAATTAATAAAATAGGCTAAGGATTACAAAATTTTCTACTAAGTCAAAAATACAAAAAATTTTAATATTTAATAAAAACAATGAAGTGTAAGTTTATTAATCAAAAAGTAATTTGTCTTATAATTAATCACAACACCTGATATACCAAAAATAAATAATGAAAGAAACCTAACCGAAAATTGTTTGTTTATATTTAATTTGTTACTTACACGTCATGTATTAGGCTTGTGACGTTTACTTTATGATTCACATTGGCAGGAGCCAATGTTGTCCATCGTTGTGAAGTTATGACATCACTTTCTTTATTAAAGCCTAGTCTACAATTAAGTTAATTAACCGTTTAAATAAAACAATCTCGAGTGTGGGTCGTCTGGCTGAGTTACTTACTGTTAAGTAGGATTGCGGTAAATAAATGACATTCAAGGCATTGTAACAAACGATCTAATTGCTTTACTGACCCATGATTTTAGTTATTATAGGCCTACACATCACAAATTTATCAAAAATTGTAAAGAAATGCTTAAAACTAATTAAATTTATCTATAAGAAAACACAATTTGGCTACTTTCAATAATTTAGAACTTAAAAAACTATAGGCAGATAAAAAAGTTGTGTTATAACAAAATCTCGTAAACCCTATCTTACAAAAATGTTCAATGTTCAAAAAGTTTTTGAATTTTTTATAATTTTAAAGTTTTTACATGCTAGATACTTGCGTAATATTGTAATACACTGTCCAAAATGATTCACTTCACTTAAAAAAACATTTTAAAACGTTCTACTCACAATCACATGTGCCAATTTTCTATCACCTTAAATTTTTCAATCCTTCATAAAACAACTTTTATTAATACATACAACGATGTATTAGCCAGTCATTTGATTACTTTCATTCCGTCAATTAAATAGAAATTCACCGATTTCTATTGAAATACTTTTACTACATTACAGTTAACATCTAAACAGTATCATGGCGATGTTGAGAAGCAAGATGAAGGGAGTCTGTTCTATACTCCCATATCCGCTCTACATAGTTGCCAACTTGTTCTTCATTGCTCTTACAACTCCTTGACTCTCTATATGACACACATGCATTGACAGTTATATATATGACTTTTGTCCAAAATTAGTGAAACATTATTACTGATATTGTTCAATTTATGCATTTATGCATTATGCAATTTATTTAAACACAATGCATTTAATTTATGCATTGTGTTTAATCATTCTGATCGCTTATTTAACACTCCTACCATTCGCTAGATGAATATAATTCACTATATATGCATTTTTACATCTGCCTGTATTTATATATACTGTATTCTAATTAATTTATATCTGCCTTTTATAAATGAACACTCTACTATTTATTATTAAATGATTACTATGATTTATTTTTGTCAAAATTCTTTTCTTGCCTTACGCCTTATTTTTTATATGTATATAATGTATTTTACGTCTTCCCACTTTGACCATCTTATCGCCTGCATCGGTCGCATATGTGACAATACAACTTTTAAAAGAAATATATACAACCATAAAAAATTAAACAAAGTTCTTATTTAAAAATAAATTTTTATTTAATTTTTACAAGATACAAAAAAGATACAAAAATTGGTTATGTACCTCATATGCTTATGCTGCATGGAGGTTATCTCTACTAACTAAACAAGAGAAAAAATTCAGGCAGCCAAAGCTCTAATAAAAAATGAATGCAATAATATTACTTATAGACTATGTACAAAAATTATAACAACTAATGTACCTATTTACAAAATAACATCACAAAAATAATTTTAAGAAAATACAAAACAAGACATGAACTCACTATGAACTCAAAAAGACAATTTCTCGAGGTAAAAAAATGTTGTATTAACTTATTTGGATTTAAAGGCAGACTCTCAATTGTTTTTAAATCCATTGTGAACACCTGATTTTTTAATTCTTTCATAAATTAATTGTGTCAATGTAGTTTGCTAAATTTATTTGATATGGAAGTCTATTTAAAGAATGTTATAGAACTTTAAGTTCAAAAATGTATAAAACCTTTACAGGTGATTTCGGAATAGGTACTCTTCTATTTAAAGATTTTAATTGTGCTGATTAGACAAGAGAAGTGGTAACTCTTTGACCATATCTTCAATAGAAACTATGCAAAACACAGAAAATATATAAATGTCTAAGTGGAAGCATGCCAATAATTTTAAATAGTAAAAAAGTGTTCAGTTCTTCGAGCATGGAATATCTGCCTTATATTCTTTTTTTAGCAAATATAACTACCTTAAGTTTGATTGAAAACACTCCACCCATAAAAATAAGCCTTTTTGCGTTTTATTTTAAACTATTTCTGAGATTTTGAGAAATATTTTTTTATTAAAATATTAATTAAAAACCATGGAAGTTGTCTTCTTTATTTTTTATTAGCTAACAATTACAAATTTTTGTTTCAGGAAGAGTTGAATAGTATGAACAATATAATTAGTGCTGGAAATACTCATGTAGCATTGGTTCGTAATGGCTATGCATATGTTTGGGGTCATGCTACAAATGGCTGTTTAGGTAAGTAATGTCTCAAAATGATTTTGTAAAACATTTCTACCAAACTGATTTATTAACCTATTTTTAATTGTGGTTACTTCTAGTTTTAGCCAATACAGAATATTACCATACAAATTATTTTCATCAAACATCTCTTGAATAACTTTTTAACAGTTTCTAACCACAATGCATCTCAAACTTCATACATAAAACAAATATGTACTTTTTTACTATATTCCATAATAACATTAAATTTTGTATATTTTTTTAAAGTTTTAAAAATTAAAATTTGCTTACATGTGTGTATTTTGTTTGTTTTATGTGTTATATTAATATTATTATTTTACTTGAACATAATCACATTGCTTCCTGTACAGGGATTGGACCAACACTGTCGCAGTCAGTAACTCCAACACAAGTGCCTTTTTTCCCTTTACTGGGAATACGAGTAACAAGTGTAGCCTGTGGCAAAGCTCATACAATTGCCCTCACAGATAATGGGGTACGATGTTTCTGATACAATGCTTAATATTTTCTGATTGCTTAAGTAGTTCTAATTAAAATTCAGAAGATTTTCAATAAACCGGTGTCAATCCAGTTTGTACTGGTGAAAACCTAATAACGAAAAACAATAATAAAATGGTTAAAACTATATTGATTGTAAATGTACAAATATAAATTTAAGAAATATCTATATAATTAGGGGTGTGCGAGATTGACTTCTTGAATTCGAGACGAGAACGGGATGTTGTTTAATATAAATTATCAAGATCGATAAAAAGACGAGAGCTGAAGTTTAGGAACAACTGAGAAACGTGAATTTATTAAATACAATTTATAGATCGAGAAAAAACCAGAATAATGTTTTTGGGACAAGAGTGACCCAACATTTGAATCTTGAGTTGAGAGTGAGAAATATCAAATACCTTTTTACATCATTGTAAGAAATATAATGTATGTAGTGAGTAATTATTAATAAGTTAACCTGTTTTCAATTTGCTATTGCTACTAAGTTTACGAAAGATATTATAAATATAATGTATATCATAAATATGTACTAAAACAGTTTACTTTTGATTAATAGACCTTTACTTAATTTTATATAATTACATTTATTTTTATTTAAGTAATTAATTGGCATTATTTATTTTACTAAAATCAAAGCTTATATAAAACTCAATCTCTACTAAGGTAAGTTATTTCTCTTCAGTGTCAAGGTAATTTAATAGGATATTATAATATGATAATCAAAGTCCCTATCGAGTTGTTTGGAAACTTCCATTTATCTTCTTTTTATTCTAATGTAACATTTTAAGTTTTATCTAAAGACCAAAAATAAAACTCAAGATTTGAAAAACGTATAAAAAAATATATGACTAAATTGAGAAAAGTACAACCAAAATGTGAATATTATTCTTGACAACTATATTGAATTATTTCTCGTTACTGCTAAAGAGTTTATATGTAATATATAAAAGGCAATGTTTGTCCTCCATTGGCTCAAAAACTACTCTTCCAATATCTCTACAAATTTCACAGTTTGTCCTTATTAGTGCTGGGAGTGTTAAGATGTAAAAATTAATTTGATAACTTAAATTTAAATGGTTAAAACAATACACCATTAATTCCCATGAATATAAAGACCTGAAATTTTGCATAATTGTGTCTTATGTGATACATAACAAAATTAGACCCTAAAAGAGTGCTTCTTTAATTCCAATGAGAATAAGAGCTGAAATTTTGCACAATTGTTTCTTATGTGGGAAAAAAGTATAGTACTCGTATTTTGACTATTTGCATTTAAGTAATGAGAACGGGGATGCTAACCAATAAAAGAATCAATATTTATTATTTTACTCCCATTGAAGCTGAATATGTTCAATAAATGTTACATAGAAGAAGTAAACCCATCAAATTTTGGTTACTACCATCTAAGGGGTTAAAATGGGATAACTACCCCTTCACAATAAATGTAAATCTCACTTCCTATACATATTAATTACTCTTAGATAATAAATAAGAAAGAAAACTCATTTGCAATTCTATTACTTGAGTCTAAGAGGTAAAATGAGAAGCTACCCTTAAAAATAAATAGTAGTTCTTGTACTTGCTATGAAGCTAGAGACCTGAAATATGGCTCATATTATGCTTAAGTTACATATAGGGAATAAAAAAAACAATTGCATTAGATTACACTATAACCTCGTTTATCTGAAAATTCGGTTTATCCAAACAAAATTTTGAAAAAATCCTTATTAATACTTGTTTTAAATTAAATAAATCATTTTATTGTTTCTGTAATTTTCTACCACAAATTATTAGATTTTTCTTTAAAACTGTAGGCTTAATAATGGTAAAAAACGCCAAAATCGGTTTATCCAAAATTCCATTTATCCGGAAAGGGTCCGGTCCCATTAATTTCGGATAAACGAGGTTTCATTGTTTTTGCATCTAAAGGGTAACACATTTTTCGTATCAAATATTATACATAAAATGTACTCATAGGTGTGAAATACACGACGAAATCTTATTTATAATTAATAAGTCCCTTTGGGGACAAACTGGCAGAAAATGGGATTTTAGCACTTATTAGCGCATAGCTGATCATTTACGTAGGCCTAAAAGAGAACATAAGACAACAACTGCGAGTGAAGCCGCGGGTACCTGGCAGATTGAAATAAATATCAAATGTTGGTAAATTTGTTTTTAATCATTATTAAATACCAATGTTAGTAAGGCCTACTTGTGTTTAGAGGATTTATGTACACACTACTCAATCTCAGTTAGAAAATCAGGTAACCTACAATAAAGAAACCCATACTAATAGTAGCAAGTGTATGGGTTTAGTAAAATACCCTTGCTGAAATCATTAAAATATCCTTCGCTTTATTTCACAACCTACCCGTGACTACACCCTTGAAGCTAGTAATCTAGCCTTGATTTCATTAGTTTCCTAGTTAGTAATCTAGCCATGAATCAGTAGAATCAAGATGTCACAATATTCTAGCCATAACTTAAATTAACATATTTTATAAATATTTACTATGTTTATATAATAATACTTAGATATTAACAGCAGTTATTTTTCTTAGGTTTATTCTTGGGGATCTTCAAAGTATGGACAGCTGGGAATTGGACCTACCAATCAGAGTCCTGAACCACGTTTAGTTGAGAGATTGTACAATGAAAAATTAGTCTCAGTAGTAGCTGGTCAATACCATTCTTTAGCTCTCACACCAGATGGACGGTAAACAAATCAATATATTAAGAGTTTTATTTATTTGATCAAATAAATATAGCTTATATGTAGTTGTTGCTTATTTCATGAGTGATATTTATTCTGTCAACATATTATTGACAGTATTTAACAATTAGCATAGATAGTTTGTTGATTTTTATGTGTGATATGAACTTCAGTGTTGAAAAAGAAGAAATCCAATTTTGCATATGCTTGGCATCAAGACAAACAAACAACAGTTGTTAAAAATCTTGAGAGAATATTTTGATAAATAACCTGCTTTGTCAAACTTGCAACACCAAACAGAAAAAACACCATTATGCTCAACCTGGATAATATTCTCTTAAAATTTGTACCTCAACCGAATAAAGAAAAATTTTAGTAAATTATTTACAAAGAAAATTTACAAATTTACACCGAAAATTTATTTATTCGCTGAGATCACCGAAAATCCAGACCACCGGATCTGGCTTCGGTCTCTTGGACGTGGTATTAGAGAGAGCCAATTGCATTTTTACACAAATCAATTGCAATTTTTACACAAAGTGCATGTATACACAATTTAGTAAAGTTATTTGATAAAGAAGAAATCTGAGATGAATTTTCCTTAAAAAAACCTGGTACAAACCTACCAGTTAAATAAATATTCTATCATATTTAAGAATATTATTTTTATCTTTAATATATTTTTCTTTTAATAAAATTTTACAGTTTAAATACCTTAAAACTTTCACATTATGCAAAATTTGACCAGTCAAGATCATAAATGGTTGATTAAATATATGGTTGGTTTAAATATGGTTGGCCCGTTAAATATAATTTAATTTTAAAATGATACTCATGAATTCATTTTTATAATGTCTGAACATTATTATGTTTAATGCTTGCATGTCTTGGTTCAATTAGAAATGTACATTTTAATCAACGTTTACAGTTTATGCAGAACATAAATGCAAATTTACCAATAAACATATTTGAACAGCAATCAAATACAATCGAAACAGGTCCCTAGATCTCAAAAATTATTCAAGTATGGGAATGTATTTCCAAGACCTGTAATTGTTTATCCTAGAACCCTATCCCTTTTTATTTTATTTCCTAGAATATTTAACTATGCAATACTACTTAATACAAAACTAACTGTGCATTTGCTTTAGATTATCTCATTTAATTGGAAATTGTAAATACGTTATTAATATTGCAGGTTGTACACATGGGGCTGGGGAGTTCATGGCCAATTAGGGCATAACAATGTTGAGGATTGTCACTATCCTCGATGGGTTCAAGCTCTTTCTTCTGAGGTCAGTGAAGTATTTGGTTTGTAAAAATCTAAGTAATTTTAGTAGGAATATATGATTATATTTTGTAAGATGAGGCAGGCACATTTTCTAAAAATTATTGGACTGTTTGCTGTCTAATTTGAAGTTTCAGATTTTGAGAAATGTTTTGTGATATACAATTTCAACAGATGAAAACATTAAATACATTTGAAATCATATTTGTTGTGCTTTGTTATTGTTTTGGCAAAACACTTTAATTGTAAATAATAACAAAGAGGATATAACTCTAATATTATATAACTTAATATTAAAGAAGAGTGTGATGTAGGCTCAGATGTGACCTTGTCGTAGGTGGGTGTATAAATAGTGCAGAGACCAGTGAACAGAAAGTTAAGGTGAGTATCGGATATTTATGGTGAAGGGATGACTGAAAGAGTTGCCTTGTAGGGCTGGAAGGTAGTAATGCAGCAAGTTTTTAAGGTTGTAGCGTTTCAGACGATTTGAATCTAGGGGCTGATCTGCGTGATGATAATCATTAGGGTCCAGTTCCCCCCTTTAATTTCCCCAGGGGGAGGTGATCGCTAGTAGTGTAGGCCAAGCTCCTGCCTTATTATTATCGCCTCGAGGGGAAACGAGTTTCTACGTAGTCGATCGGCCGGTGATAACAGCAAGGCGATCGTAATTGAATTAAACCGTTTCTGAATTAGAAAGCCGTACATTCCCTTCCTCCTGGTCAGCTAGTGTGGTGTGGTTCAAGTGTAGTGCAGCGTTAGTGGTGAGAGAGAGCTATGGTGTTGAAGTGTCACAGGAGAGAGCTGGCATCGGACTGTCTCTGGACCAGGGTTATGGCCCTATTAAACAGGTTTTCAACCCCAGCTTAAGAGGTAGTGTGCTGTGATTGACTCGTGGTCCAGCAAGTTTAGTGTTATGTGTTTTGGACGTGAAGTTAGGCTAAACTTGCACCTAGCTGTAGCTGTTCGGCCAATCATGAGCTACCTAATCTTACTTCCGATTTGGTAGGATTAACTAAGCTATTAGTGTTAAGCTGGGGAAGATAGTAGGTTGTTTAAGTGTGTGTGTTAGTATTTTGGAATGTGGGTGGAATTTGTTTCAGGTTGTTTTGGCGTTATCAACTCCCAGTGTACTTAAAACAAACTAAGTAGTTTGTAAATAATTATATATTAACTAATAATTAATAATATTTGACATCAAACATAACTTTTATTTTTAAAATTATTTTTCATCTAATTTTTTATATTTTTAAATTTTAAGTGTTAAGAGTATTTTAATTATTTATTCGGATAGTTTATGATTAATTAGTTGGTTTATATGTAGTGGCTTGACAGTAGTGGTTTTACATTGTGCTAAAGACATAATTGTATAGCTATCATATAGCTAATTAAAAGTAGACAGCAAAAATTTGGAAAACCTAGGTTTGAAGTGTTCAAATTTTTATAGATTTTCTTCAACTTCTTAAATGTTGACGGGATAAAACCTAAACTACTGAACTAATTTTGATCATTTCCAAAAAATACTTCCGCCACAGTATGTATTGTGCTAGAAGTGGCAGTTGGAGTTTTCACAGATTCATATTAGTATCACTTTATACATTTTTTAAAGTTTAAAAAATGTAAAATGTGCCAGTATTCCACACCACCAATTCCCGCTGTGACAATTTATATTTTGCTGGCCGTGTCAATTGTGGGTTTCTGGGAGCCCTTAGTACAAAATTAAAACCAGTTTAAAACATATGAAGTCTATAGAGACTGCCAGCTGCCATTTGTGAAGTTAAAATCTTCTTAACTGGGCAACAGTAGTTTGGTTTCTATATCAAGGGCCTCTTTTTTTTTAAAAGTAAATCTTTCCTTACCTCATACTTACCTCTGATGGCAATTTGTTAATCTCATGTTAAATCTACATTTAATCCAAGTAGTTTGGTTGCTATACCAAGGTTCGCCGGCAATAGAAATGAGTAGAAAGTACTTGGTGGTATCTAAGGCTGATTTAACAACTTTTTTGATTGAAGACTTGGTGGGGACTTTTGTTGGATGTAAATTTGTTCTAGCTAAGCTAAATATCATGTGAATCATGCTTCTTACCTACATAATTGGAATTGGTAACTAAAGAAATTCAAATCTTGTAAATGAATCAGCTGAGGGTAAATGTGTGGGTGTAATAGTAATATTTTAATCAGCAAATAAATGGGACGAATGTGTGAGTAATAGGAATGTTTAGTTCTTAAAATTCAAATAACATATCATCACATATTCATAGATTGTTGTGTTTCAAATATATGTAATTTTGTGTTTGTAGGTCTGCGTTTCTTGTACTGGAGGTCATGCCCATTCCTTAGTACTTACTTCCAGTGGTAGAGTTTGGGCTTTTGGATCCAGTGTATTTGGTCAATTAGGAACCGGTTCTAATGTAAAATCAAGTAATCCTGTCCAGGTGTTTGGCCTACCTGAACAAATAAGTGCCATAGCTACTGCTTATTTCCATAATGTAAGTTGTGTACCACCTTTAAAGAATTAATGACAATTTGGAATGCGTACTAGGCGAAGACTAAGATGGTACATACAATTATATAAGAATTAAAAACTTTACCAAGTACAGCAAAATATCTGTAACCTTACCTTATTTAAAACTGATATTGAACACCTGAGTTAGCTATTTACAGGAAATACAATAAATACAATTCATATAACGAACAGTTTGTTTATTAAATTACTTGCAAATTGTTATGCTTAGTAAAAAATTTACATGCCCTTAAAGAAAGTTTAAAATTGATACGCCCTTAATTATAAATAAAAGAAATTTAAGAAATGTTTACCTTTACAATATTGTTTTTAATTAAGTTTAAAAGATCCCTCCCTGAAAATAAAATTTGAAAAACCCTTCCCATTTATAATAGAAAAAAGAAAATACAATTAGTTAAATTTACAAAGTTACAAGGTTGAATACATTTTACCATGGATTTATTAAAAACATTTATTTTGTTGGCCAACCTTAATACTAAGTCAAATTAAATAATAAAAATAATGGCGTTTAATGATTTTCTGAGACGTCTCTCATAAGAAAAAAAAGGTTTTAAATTTTAAATGAAACCCTTGGGTTGTAGTTCCAAAAATTTTTGATAGCGGTCCCATCCAAATTATTTAATTAAAAGTAATTTAAATACAGCCTTTATCAGATTATTTTGTATTTTTTTTTTTTATAAAATAGCCTTTTTTAATTTTGGTTTTTTGAGACAGGTGATTGCTATTTTGAAATTATATATGTATATTATTTATTAATAGTCACTGACATTTCACTAAGTTGGTGTTTTACACTAACAGTTCTTTCGAAGACAGAAATGTTCAAAGTTTAAGCCTATTCAGTTTTTTTGTTGGTCATTCTTGCACCAGTTGTACACTATGAACAAAATACAACATAATTTTAGTTTCAGAACTAAATGGTTAAGTGCAAAAATCATGTGCAAAACAGAATTGTAATATTATGCAAGAAACTGAATGTATGTTCATGCAAGAAACTGTATGGTAACATGCTGCCTGAAACTGTATGGTAACATATTGTTTTATAAAATTAATCACAGAAAACTTTGAACAGAGACTATTACTCTACTAATATATTATTTCTCCTTTATATAGCACAAAAGGCTACTATATTTTTAAACTGAAATTTGCTGAAGGCTTTTAGGCTGTGTAACAAAGTTAAAAAGAAATGGCTGTTTAGGCTAACTTTACTTATAGATTAACAAAATCACTCTGTAACTGCAGATATATAGTTATAGTTAAAATTTACAACAGTATAAATTATTATAGCAACTCAGATGGAAATAGAATTAACAATTTGTTTAAATCTTTACCTGGTAACAGAAGTCAAAACTGTTAAACGTATTCACATGTTTTGTGATGTAACAAACATTTGGCCGTCCGCTTTGCACTATTTAAATCCCTTTCACAACATTACTGTTTTCGATTAGCCGCACTTTGTGAAAGACTATTTTTTATTAAATGAACTATATTGCATTTCACTTCGCATTTAACAAAACCATTTCTTTTGCCATGTGGTTTTTCGAAGTTAAGTTCATGTCGGACGTTGTATGAAGAAGAAAGAGATAGGAATGCTTACTTAAGTGGCTGAACGATGCGCTTGCGCTGTACAATGATTTCGAGTCAGCTGTTACTGAGTTGCTTACATTTACCGTAAGATGCCGTGGGCGTTTAGTTCGTGAAGTTGTAACTCGGATTAAATTTCTATTTTAGTTTAGATAGTGGCTCTCAACTTGAACAATGGCACAGTTGTTAATGTGAATTATTTATTTTATTGTAGGAAAGCATAAATTCATAGATTTTATGCTTTCCTACAATTATAGACTACTAAACACAACATTTTCATTTTTTAAATTTAAAACAAAACATTCCTGCCCCGAAACCTGGTTGTACTACCAAAGTTGCATGGTGAATTTATTTTCTGTATTCTAAAAACTCCACATCTTTTAAATTAGCAAATCAAAGATTTAGTCATACAGACCAATCAAAATACCAATCGTACTTATCACTTTTGCACATTTAGGCACAAAAAGTAGGCTGAAAGGCTGTTTAAGCTTGCATTAGCCCAAAATCTGAGCTTTTGTGTGTTTTACAAACTCATATTCTGGGTCCAGCGGAGTTAGTGACCGTGTGATCACTGCTGGGCCAAACCGATATCCAATGCCCCGGAATTAACAGTCTCATAAAAAAGAAACTTTTTAGAAATTAGAGTGGGTATAGGAAGGTATATAAAAAAATTGTATTGGACTGATAAGAGGACCATGAATCAGAGGACATCAAGGCTCTGCTACTACATGGTGGGATTCTCGGACATTGTATTTATCTAACTATAGCGATTGCCCCACATTAATAATATAACTGGTTAACTGCTGGTAGTAATAAATAATGGTTTGACGTAAATAAGGGTGGCAAAGTAGATCGATTTAAAAACCATTACACGTATAAAGTGCTATTTGTTTTGTTAATTATTACAAATGAATAATATAGTTGACTTTTTTCTGTTTTATTGTTCATAGAATATTACTTGAACACAATTTTTCACAAATAATAAGACAAATGTGTTTCATCAGCAATAATGTTGCCAACTACAGTGATGCATGAGCTACAACTGTCATATATAATTAATTGTTGTATCATTTCTGTATTCATATTAAGTATCAAACTATCTGTATTTTGAAAAGATACATTAATACTCATTTCTAATTGAAAATTAAATTTCACTTTTGTCGTCTTAATTCCTTGTAAACAAAAGTTATTTTGAAATTTGTTCTTTTTTAGCTTGCTTTAGCAACTTCAAATAGACTGTATACATGGGGATCAAGTCCTCAAGTTTTAAGGTTGCAAGCTCAGGCACAAAAGAAAGCCAGAGTACAGTATCATCAACAACAGCAGTCTCTAGCTAAAGAAGTGGGTCGTAATCTAGAAGAAATGGAGGATAATAATCAACTGTCGTCTGATATTGAAATGACTCAAACTCATATGAACGATAAAGATGAAAGTTTAGACACTGAAGTCGATACAAACAGGAAGAAGCCTCATCTAAAAATTTTACATTCAAACCGTTTTTCTGGTGTCAATTCAGAAATGGTTGTTAGTCCAAGTACAGAATTTAAAGGATTACCTTCTGGGAAAGCTGTTACAGAACAATCAACTTCTACTATTAATTGTGTAAGTGATTTTTATTTGTATTTTTTTAATTTTAAGAAAGGCTAGTGATAAAATAATTTTAAAACAAACTTACAACTTTATAAAATTGTATTTTTTTCCTAGATGCTACTTTCTCTGTTCTTAACTGACATCAACTATTAGTCATTCATTGGCTATACATATAGACCTATCTAGATGGATTATAATTTTTATATTGAAAACTGGGCTTTATTCCTTTTTTTAAAATTAAGTTAGGTTGATAAATAGTTTGCAATATTTTATTAGCCAAAATAAAGATTAAATACATTTTTTAAATGTATTGCATGAATTTAAAAATATTACTAGCTGACCCGTGCGAAGCATTCGCATTCTAACTTATTTAAATCCCACTTAATTAAAGTACACACCGTATATTTAGTATCGTATAGTGCGTATTTAGTGCGAAGGTAAACAACAACAAATAGGTGTATCCACAATGCTGTTTATAACCACGCTTACAATTAATTAAAAATAGCAATGTAGGGGTGTAACGGCAGCTCTCCAGCTGGGTATTGTTATCACCAGTGTTGCCAACGCCAGGAAAATATCCCTACAACTTACTTGATCTTACATCACTGTTACTTTCGGATTCTTTATTTCTTTTTTTCTTCTATTTTTTTCGTACAATTGTATTTTGTATATTTTTCCGGTGTAGCGGTTAAGGAAAGCTTTAAAATGATGCCTCATTCATGTAATTTGATGATGTATTAAGGAAGTTTTGGCGTACCGACAAAAAAATGGCCATGAGAAATAATATATGTGATTCTAACCTGTCTTTGAAAACCATTTCAGCTGAGAGATCTAATAAGTTGTTACAGTCATTTATTTTTATAATATTCCTTTGGTTAATATATTTTTATGTAAATCGTAGTTAATTGTACAAAAAATAAAAATAACTTTTGTTTTAACCACTAGTATTTGCAAATCTCAATGAAAAATGTTTCAAATGAATGCGGTTGAATAGTCCAATGAATAGAGGTGGTTTACCCTACAAAAGGTCCGGTAATCCTGAATTTTTTATATGTTGTTTGGAACCATTATTTAGTCATGAATCCAAGTTTTCGTCATCCTAGCCCCATGGCAACTTTTGTTGTACGCTAAAATCGTGAAATTTTAGCACTGTTTTTCGGTTTTTTGCCTATAACTTCTTTCCTCTCCATTTTCTCATATACTATTATAAGTACCAAATTGTAGTGGAGAAATTAGCTTCTTTAAGTTTTTTTGTACGACCAACGGTTACCGATATATGTTGCAGCGAAAAAGTGGTAAAATATCAAGTTTTGCAAAATTTTACTTTCTTGCCTCTTTCACTCACAAAAACTCCACGAAGACAATGCAGAGGAAAGAAGTTATAGGCAAAAAACCGAAAAATAGTGCTGAAATTTCACGATTTTCGCATATAACAAAAGTTGCCATGGGGCTAGGATGACAAAACTTGGATTCATTACTACCTAATGGTCTAAAACAACATATACAAAATTTAGGACTACCAGACCTTTTGTAGGGTAGACCCTCCTTTTTGAGTCTCTATTGATTGGACTAAAAGCCAGAAATAGGATATCCATAAAATGGGGTGATTTTAACCTAAGGTTTGTACATAGAGAGAGAGTAGAGGTAAAATACATATTTATAACTAATAATCTAATTTCAAAGTTTCTGTTTTGAAAAATATATAAATTGATTTATTAATACATAAATATACTATTTGTTTTCTTCCAAAACATAACATTATTGTAAATATTTCTTGTAAAAGTTTCTATTATGCTCTGTTATAGGAAAACAGGCCAATTACATCTGGTTCATTAGTTGGTATTGATGATGGCTTGTCACACCTAAGCCCTACTCTGGTAGACACATCTCATGTTGAAGGCAAAATCACACAGGTAACTTTTCTATAACAACAAAATTATAAAAACAAATAAAATCTCGGAATATTTAAAAAGTATTTTGCCTAGATTTTTACTTTCAAGAAAACTCATTCAGTAAAATCAGTGTTTTTTCTAAGAAAAATTATTTGTGTATTCCTTTGCAAGTATAGAAATAACAAGTTATTGTTATGACTTGACTTGCGAGATTGACTTTTTTTACTTCGAGACGATTTTTTTCATACCAATTATGGGATTAACAATAAAATGAGAATTGAAATTCAGAAACGAGCAAAAACAAGAATTTTTAATGAAAATTATCAATAAAAGGCAAGAATGGAGTTTTAGGGGCAATAAAGAATTGAAATCTTAAGACAAGAGTGAGATATGTCACATGTTACAATAAATCTTTAAAATAAATATAATGACTGTTGTAGTAATATTTTGTTAGTGATAAGTTCTTCTTTGGTTATTACAGCTACTTTTATGAAAATTATTATAAGTATATTAATTGTTATAGGTCTGTATTTTAACGGTTGATTAAACTCGTTACTTTTAAAACGCAGTTGTGCAAATGCTTTAGCATACCAAATTTTCCCAGAACAAACTTTATTTCACAAAACATTTCCATTTAGACTTTACGATATTATCCGCATTCATATCGGTAATATTGTATAATGCATTATAATATACTATATAAACTTAAACATCACAGTAATAAACAACTGTCTAATCCACTTACTACTCATAAACTGAAAGGTTCAAATCGAAAGGTACCTATAACCCCACCGTAATACATTCCCTGTCTACCCAATGACAATGTAAACAAACAAATGAGTCATGATATCGTACGTATTTTACTGATAAATACCGATTTCGAATTTCGGTAAGTAGTTTAAGTTAAGAAATAAAAAACATCAGTAATACCTATGTAATAAATATTAAATACTGTTATATAATGTGGTTTAATGTTATTTAGTTGTTATTGATTAAAGCTAACAAAATTTGCATTACGGTACCATAATAATTATTAATACCTTAAGAAAGTATAAGAACACCGGCTGTTTGTAAGTCAGTCAAGAATTACGCATCTTCCATTCATCAACCGGCACAAACATCAACTCGTTCGTACGATATTTTGTCTGGTAAAGATAAATAGGAACCCTGCCAGATTTGTAGCAGAAACAGGGTGTCCACCAATCTGGAAAACCGGGAATTATGCGTGATTTTTTACTACCGGGAAAAATTCTGTGGATTATGCGTGATTTTTTTGATAAACCTGGAAATTTCAAAATATTGTCAACACACAACGAAGTCACGGGACGGCCGTCGCTAACCACGCTCCAGCACGGCCGATTATTGTGTAACGTAACGTTGGTCTTGAAGTTCAATGACTATAGATAGTGATGGCTATCGATACTATCACCAACCCTACTGTTATTCTGAAACTGGTGTTTTTACCTCGATGAGACCCAATACGTATTACACGATAAAAACTTTAGCATGTGTTTAGTTTAGAAGTTCTGTTATTTGATGTGGCTGTTTTAATAAATGGTAAATACTTTAATTACTTCCGATGTCTGATTATTAGCTGCACACCTAAATATTATTACTAGTTGATTCGAAATACTCTTATGGAAAACTAAATTTTATTTGTTTTACTAGATTTACTTCGGCTGGCATTAAAATGTCGAAGTATTGAAATCATGCATGTGTCTGTATGCATCATACGATATATATGCACTCACAGACATCGTAGAAAACATCGCGATACAGTGTGGGCAAACGTTTCACATGTTTTTTGGGTACGGGAAACCCGATTTTGAGAGTTAAAAATTTGTAGCAAATCGGGGTTCACGTTTTTGAGTTAAAATTTTGAAAATTCATTGTGGGGTATCGTTTTATATGTTTTTTGGTATGAGAAACCCGAGTTTGACAATTAAAAAGTCGTAGCTCGTCGTGGTCACATTTTTGGGCCAACATTTTGAATATTCAGTGTGGGATATCGTTTCATATGTTTTTTGGTGCGAGAAACCCGAGTTTGACAATTAAAAAGTCGTAGCTCATCGCGGTCACGTTTTTGGGGACAACATTTTAAAAATTAATTGTGGGGTATCATTTTATGTGTTTTTTGGTACAGGAAACCCGATTTTGACAGTTAAAGAGTCGTAGCTCGTTGCGGTCACGTTTTTGGGCCAACATTTTGAAAATTCAGTGTGGGGTATCGTTTTATATGTTTTTGGGTACGAGAAACACGATTTTGACAGTTAAAAACTCGTAGCTCGTCATGGTCACGTTTTTATGGCAAAATTTTAAAAATTTATTTTTTTTAAAAGTCGTAGCTAGTCGGGGTCACGTTTTTGGGGCCAACATTTTGAAAATTAATTGTGGGGTATCGTTTTATGTTTTTTGGTACGAGAAACCCGAGTTTGACAATTAAAAAGTCGTAGCTAGTCGCGGTCACGTTTTTAGGCCAACATTTTGAAAATTCAGTCTGGGGTTTCGTTTTATATGCTTTTGGGTACGAGAAACACGATTTTTACAGTTAAAAACTCGTAGCTCGTCGCGGTCATGTTTTT
Source organism: Philaenus spumarius (assembly GCA_018207615.1). Classification (NCBI taxonomy): domain Eukaryota; kingdom Metazoa; phylum Arthropoda; class Insecta; order Hemiptera; family Aphrophoridae; genus Philaenus; species Philaenus spumarius. The sequence continues at coordinate 94,659 of JAGFPH010000528.1, forward strand.
TGGCCAAAATTTTAAAAATTAATTGTGGGGTATCGTTTTATGTGTTTTTTGGTACATGAAACCCGATTTTGACAGTTAAAGAGTCGTAGCTCGTTGCGGTCGCGTTTTTGGCCCAACATTTTGAAAATTCAGTGTGGGGTATCGTTTTATATGTTTTTGGGTACGAGAAACCCGATTTTGATAATTAAAAAGTCGTAGCTCGTCGCGGTCACGTTTTTGGGCCAAAATTTTGAAAATTCATTGTGAGGTATAGTTTTATATGTTTTTGGATACGGGAAAACCGATTTTGACTGTTAAAAAGTCGAATAGCGTTGGGGGTCATGTTTTTGAAATACCTGAAATAATTTGAAAAGACATTGTACTTAAGATAATACATTTTGTTTTATGTAATAAAAGTTGTCATCTTTTGACATGAAGACTATAATATAGTGTATGCAATTGTTTTATAAGCAATCTATATTTAAGTTATTCTTCATTTTAGGAAATTTTTACTTTTGTTTAAAGTCTCTTAAAAGGTTATAACCATATGCTCTGATTAAGATATTACATTGTTACATTATTAATATACATTCAAGTTTTCTTCCATGTCCTTTTGTTTTTATTTTCTACAGTCCTATGTTTTAATTGTTATTTTGTGTTCTCTTTAATTGTTGTGAAAATTATTTGGGTTCTTCTTTATCTGTTAATTTTTGGTTTTGTTCATTTAAACAGTTACAACATTTAATCAGTTACAATGACAATTTAACTAATGTTTTTTCTTGGTTAATTTACACTTTTGGTTTAGCCTTCCAAACGTAAGTTATTCATCTACAAGGCATTAACTGTAGATTGTGAAATATGGTTTTTGTTATTGCAGTTTTAACATTCGATTTTTGAAAGCAGTTGGCATTTCAACTTATTCAGTTGTTAAACTATTGTTGTTTTTGCCAACTCAATTGTTTAAACAAACTTATCTGAGATTGACATTGTGAGAATCAATATGTGTTTGAGATTTTTTCAATCCTTATAGTAGAAAAATTTATTATTCTTTTAATAACATTGGCAAATATTGTACCGTTCTATTTTTTTTACATATGAACCTATACAACTATTAAATTTCATATTTTGTGATTCTAATTTTGGGAAATTAACCTGGAATTACTCATGAATTTTTTTTTAATGTTTCAGTGAAAACCCTGAGAAAGCATTCAACACACTTTGTATGTGTATGTATATACATATTGTAAACAAACCAATTAGGCTGACTTATGTTTCCATTAATTTCTCATTTATTTGTCCTCAAAATTATGATGCTTTCCATATTTTTTCTGCGCTAAAATTTCCTCAGCCCAGACTCAATTTACCCCGGACCTCGTTCGGGCATTTGGACACATTCTGCATCCCTGTTAAAACGTATCAAGAAACATATCAAGAAATTTATGGCTGAAAGAAGTAAAGTAAGAAATTTATGGCTAAGAAATAAATCTTATTCTAATCATCAAGACTGAGATAATATTGAGTTTTTCTTCTTTTTTTTTTTTATTAGAAGTGGAAAACTTTGAAATCTTGCTGACTCTTAGGACTCTTAGCTATTGTAGCTATAACTTTCAAAAGTACTACAAACTGACAGTGAGTAGAAGGGAAGTAGGCCACTTGCTTATAAAATAAACATCATCAGAACTTTTTTGGGCATTTTGTGTGTACAAAAACATAACACCAATTTAAATATTTTGTTTAACGTCATAGTAATAAAACCTATAGATAGATGTAGGATGAGTATTTAAACTGCATGAGTTGACTGACATGATTTCAGCAGTGGTAAAATCACCAAACTAAATCAGCCTTTATTTTATAAAAATAGTTGAATTTGAGAGTTTTGTTATTACTCAGCTAATTGTTAGTTAAATTGTTCTAAAATAATATTGTTAAGATGTAACACTGACAGCCATGTAACAGAGATACTACAAGATAAAAATAAATTTATAATTTCCCATAATGTCTAAAGCATAGAGGTTTGGTCTAAATAAATAAAATGACGCAATA